>CM067368.1:18749881-18829881 GCA_034401795.1 Chaetoderma sp. LZ-2023a | reverse complement strand
TGCTAGCATTACAGTAACAAGAGACTGTTGTTCAAATTGGAAAATGACCTATCAATTAAATAATATAGTTGAATCAATTTATTGTTTTTGTTAAATAACATTTATACAGTAATATTCTCAGTGTTGCTAAACTTTTTTCGTTCAGTATATATATAAATGGCCACACATCTATAATTCAGCTCCTTTAGCCTTCTTCCAAAACTGATAGAACGGTATTAACCGATCTCCTCCTTCCCCTCCCTCCCCGCCCCCCCCCCCCCCCCCCCCCGACACCAACACCCCAACGCCCCCACCCCCTCCCTTATATGGATAGGTTGGGTGTCTTTGGCGAGATACAAAACAGATGGCGCCAACACGTCACTTTCATTAATCGCAGAAAACGAATCACTGTTAAAACCTGCCCGTTTATCTTTTCAGGAAGCCAGCCATCGACTCACTGCGCTATATAAATAAAATATAATCTTCTAAAATATGTATAGACACGAGGGTTACATGAATAGCCGGGACGACATGGTACTGTTCGTCGTTGGAGGGAATGTCCACTGGCCCCTTGGGGTCAGTCTTTGTATTCACAGGTAGCTCAAAGCCTCCCTTCCACATCCCCAAGGCCAGCTAACCAGCATAGTCGGGTCGGGGCGCGTACTGCAAGTATTAGTCGGAAACCGAGAAAGAAACAGCGGAGCAACGCAGCACCGGAGCGACACGCTAATTCATTCTAACACAAACTCAAACAGCTCTTATTCCTGTTTATACTTCACACGATTCTTTGCATCAGGATTTGGCTTTGGTTTGAAGAATATTTCCTTCGTGTACAGAAAATTCAAGACGTCTGACCCTTAACAATAAAACCATTATTCATTGTCGTTGTGGAGTGTGCTGCTGTCTGAACATTCAGTAACGCGGCGTCACTTTGGCATGAATGGTCAGATATCACATCGTTTTCCAATGTATCACCGTTAGCCAAAACTATTTGCGCAGATTTATGCTGGGTATGGAACATAAATATAACCAAAAATATCTTGGGAATAATGACCGTGTCAGAATAAATTTTCAAATCGTACATCCCATAATTGACTACGATATAACATCTCAGTAATGGACCTTTCCAATTGTATCCATGTCCCGCCAACCCCTTTTTAAGTTCCACCCACACGTCGCTCATGTTGGGATCGATCGATCTCTGAACTTCCTGAGTCTCAATTTCTAGAAAACTATACAGTTGAGCTGTTGAATATTTTGAAACTAATTTGAATGGGTGCTCTTGCTGCCTATGGTCTACCATGCCACTTTACTCCCATTAGGAGGTTCGCCTGGGGGATCGATCGGAATCTGAGGGACGGGAATTGCATAGCAGAAAAGACCCGGACTAGGCATATGGAACATAGAATTATCTATATCTCAATGATCTATAATAGTAACTACTCACAAACTATTTTCATTTTACTTCTACCGATGTGTCGATTTCATTGCAAATTGCGGTAATACATCCTGAACACGTATCTATATGTCTACAATAAGATTCATTATCCTTTATCATAACAAAATGTTGATAACTAGATTAAATACTATAATGAAGCATTCTTTTAACGACGGTACTAGACCTAAAGGCCTAAATAATTATTATCATATTCTTGATGTACTATTTACGACAACTGATATCACAATGAATTTAATTAATCTTCCCTGATTGAAATGATGTTGCGAATGTGAGTCCTGTTTCCCGAATTGTTCACAAATTAGAGTCCGGTTTTGTACAATTGAAAGTTTGTGTATCAGATCGGGAACACACACTTAGTGTAGGTGGTCGTATTTCAGAGGGGTAATCATATTCTCGTGGTAAACAAAGAATATCATCTAACGTGGCTCAACGTAATCAAAACATAGAAAACATCAATGATGCTTTTCACAGGTTGACAGTCTTCACCACAACACTATTAATTATTTGAAAATCAGTCAAAATCTTGATTCTCTTATACAATGTGTAGAATGGTATGCAATAAGTTGTTTGCAGGTCGTGTGATTTGGGAACGCCTTAAGACGGATGAATCCGGTCTGTCGATGAAGTACCGTATATGATGGATCCCTCTATTATTACATGATGACGTGTTATGACGTAGCGGCTTTCTGTGCTTATTATTAATGACAACACTTATTTTTCCATACACTTTAATCCTCCGACCGTGAGATGATCGAGCCACTCACTGATCACGAGACTTGATGAAATTAGCAGACGAAGTGGTTCAGTCAACTAGAAGTTTCACATAGCCTATGTAACTGTTTGCGAGCTCATTATATAGTTTGGAAGTACGCCCTAGGGTACCTACATGGGCAGGTATTATAATATCGAGGGCTTTTTCCACATTGCACCTTTCTAGTATATATATACTCACTAATAAACAGGACATTTATTGGAACAAAGGTTAGGATATTTTCGATCCTCTTTTACTCCCTGGTTGCAGTGTCGGCATTGGAAGTAAGCGGTAAGGGGAGGGGTGCGGTGGGGTGGGGGCAATCTAAAAATCGAAGCCTGGTTTCTCAATCTCGTATCGAAGGAGATCTCACTAGATACGAATGGGCGGGTGCGGGGGTGCGTCGGTTATTACGTATGCCATTGCCGCGAGAAGACGGAACCACATGAACGGTACAGGTATGGCCTATATTGAGAACAAAATGCATGTAGATAACATTGTTTAAATTGTGCTCTTTTAGAGGCTTAATTTGTGTACCTCAATGTAATGACGTGAAATATAGCTTAACATATGATGATTTCATTCCGTACAAATTATTATATTTTTTTAATTGCTAACTTAAATTACGGACCCGTGTCTCTAATTCAATTTCGCAACAAAAAGAATTATGTGAATTTAGGGTATAAGTAATTATGAAATCAGCAGGTGTTAAGATTTATTTCGTTTCATTACACCAAGACCCACAAATTAAGCGTCTAGATAAAAGTATACAATTTTGACAATTTTATGTTTGCTATGAATTAATTAGGCCTACAGACAGGAGCTAGTTTGACAGTGAGTGCGGTGATGGGACAGTCCGAAAAACCTGTGTGAGCATCATACTAGGCTTGTTATTATTAACAGCGGGAATAATAGAGGTGAATAATGCCTTTAAGAGAGATTAGCCTCCTCAACGACTACGTCATAACACATTATTACGTCACATATGACGCATTACTCTATGACGTCAATTATCAGTTTCACATCGCATGTTCATACCATTCTGGCATTGTTAGTATTCTTACATCATGTTTTATTATTTATTAGTAATAACCATACTGTCCATACATATAACTTCGGTCGGTAAGCTTATTAACAATTACAGTCAATTTAATACTCGATTTTTAAAGGATTTTTGGCTAGACTGCACTTTAAGGGCCGCCGGTAATGGCTGCCGAAATCTCGCAAAATATCAAATCTCGCGAGATTTCACGAGATTTCATTGGTTGCTAGGGATTTTCCAATAATACAAAAAGGGATTCCCCCAAAAATGTATAAATTAAAACATACCTTAATGCATATTTATGTAGCTGTGATCTGCAGATGGCGGTGGTGAAACGTTTTCTTTATCTTTGATGATATAGACACGCCTTATTAGTTAAAGAAAACATAGAAGAGTCCTCACTATGTTTTAGATACTTTTTCCTAACTATATATTCTTGAAAGTAACTTTGATAAAGAGTGTTACGTGTACCACTCCTTGGTAACGATAATTTTAGACTATGCCACGTACTTTCTATCTTATTAGTGCACGCACCGTTTTCGGAATTTACAAATTCTACACTGTGGTTGACCGTGAGATGTTTATATCCGATTTCACCCAAAATATGAATCCTGTCTTATACTGATTTTACATACACCTTTTTTTCTTCGGCTACACCTCCAGACGTATTTGTCTTTTTTACTTAAATCCTGTTTTAACGACACAAAACCACTACCACATTTATCACAAACTCCTTCAAAATCAAATAACAATCCTTGCTTTATTAGCCATGATATTAAATTATGTTCATCTTGGCTAGACTGCAGTTTAGGGGCCGCCGATAATGGCCGCTGAAATATCATGAAATACCGTTAGTGGTGAGATTTCACGAGATTTTAATGGTTGCTAAGGATTTTCCAAGAATAGGATCAGTATTTCCTAATAATTTTATAGTACAACATTCAAGCAAACATGGTTTATATAGAAATGATTAGATGGTGTTGGTAGCGATATGTTTGCTTTGCTTTCATTGAAATATATGCGTTTTATTATATCCAGAAACCGCGGGAATGAATCCACACAGTGCTTTAAATATTTGGAATGATAGATTTATTGAATTTACTATTTTGCCAAATTTTCAACACAAATGATACAAGCGAGCAATTCATTTATGACGTAATAATGCAATGACGTAATACTATTTGGAAAGTCAGTGACGTCACAATCAAACTCCTTACTCTCCTCTCCAAAACGTTCTAAACATATAATGCTATTGACGTCATAATTAAGGTTCCCCAGAACACGTGATTGACGTTAACCAATCAGCTCTGAGTTAAACGGATTCCTAGCAACCAGTGAAATCTCGGGGAATCACGCTGTTTGCGGTACTTTGTGAGATTTTGGTGGCCATTAACGGCGGCCCTTAAAGTGCAGGAGTCCCGGATTTTTATACGGCAATTACAATTCCGGAATCTGGATTGACTTCAGAAGATTCGAATAACAAAGTATATATTTTGGAAGTATTATCCGCCATTCAGTCATTGTTGCGTTATTTTTATAAACGATATTCACATATATGCATTCAACAGCTTTCAGACAGTGATTTGAACAAAACTATCCATACAGCTTAAATCTTGCACACAGCTGCTGTTACCACGCATGACTGGCTACTACAGTCAAACTGTCACTGATCTAGAAACCTATTGTTTCATCAATATGTTGCCAAAATCCACATGGCCAATTGTAGAATAACGTATAGTTTGTGTGACTAAGTCACAATATAACGTATAGTTTGTGCAACTAATTCAGAAAATAACGTATAGTTCGTGCAACTAATTCAGAAAATAACGTATAGTTTGTGCAACTAATTAAGAAAATGATTTTACTTCAGGTTATCAAATGCAATATACGGATCCATTTCTATGTATGTTCCACCGATTTTTAGTTAAACCCTGCCAACATTTGTATGCGTTTTGGAATCGATGTATATGCTTTGAATGTTGAATTATCACAATACCAAGCTGAAGGTAACTATAAAGGCAAACTGTTGAATACTTTGAAAACTGATTTAACCCGTGATGGTGCTAATTTAAAAATAATCAACAGAATGGTTTTTTTCATATCAAATATACACAATTTGTAGACTTAACATACGTTTTTCCGAGCTTCATGATGGAGCTATGATATGTAATTATGAGTGTGACGCCACCTACACATAACATAATGCATGAATATAATCTATCTCTTCCGTATGTGATGTCATGATTAATTACGTTGCATGTAGGCTGACGTCGCAATCATAATTGTCATAAAATCCTCCGTCATGAAGTTGGAATAGTCTGTCAAGTGCACGGATTGTATGCCTTTGATGGATTTCCTATTTAATAAACATTATGTTGAACATTTGGAAAATAATTTGACTGGACGCTGCTGTCATAGGCATCAACATCTCCCAGTCAGTTGCCATTGGCCCGCCACAGCACCTAGACAAATTAGTTTTAAAATATTCAACCACTTACCTGCATAGTTACCTTGAAATTCGATTCAACGTAAATGAATGGATCCCAACACGTACACAGAATGGGTGGAGCTTAGCTAGATAAGGGCGGGCAGGGCTAGAAATGTATCCTTCTATTCATTATGATGTCATATACTTGAGGCCCGATTGGATCCGTTAATTCATGATGAGCAATATAAATCTAGCCACTGTACACACGCAATAGAGGTCGATAGCATTTGACTTTACTATACGAAAATACGATTCGTTGTACTTTATTAGGCAAATTACTATAATGAGCTTCAGTTTGATATTAATACCAGCTTTATGTTGTCAAGGATGCATGCATGTACTCTTACGTGAAAGCAATATATTTATTTAACAGTTTATTCATATGTGTTAATATGATTGATTTGATTCATCACAGATGCGTTTATTATTAGATTTGTGGCTTTCACATTTTTATCAGCTGGTGTCCTCTTGGTGACCAATGGTGGCCATTCGTAGCTACCGCTCTCTGACAAACAAACTATTCATGTTTCATGATTTAAGGCTTCATTATTATTTGGTATGTACATATTAAGCTCCATGCATGAATACTACTCTGAAAACGCATTAACGAAGGTTACTCGCCAAGTACTGGGCCAAAACCAGGCCAACATATTGGCTATGTGAAACTCTCCTCTGTCATCTATGTTTTATATAGAGAGCTCGATAATAATACAAATTTCACCTGTAAGTTGCTAGCATGTCTCGACTTATTCTAGCTATTCGTCAAGTTATAGGTCGAGAACAGTTAATGAATGAGGACTACATTGATAAAAAATTATATTGTTAATGTCACACAAGAAGCATTGCAAAATCATTATCTAGCAAGCTAGAGACGGGAAATTCACGATTCTACCCAATTAACGTTCCATAAAAAATCTAACATTTAAGGAAGCTGTTACTTTATCTGACTCTAAATCACAAACTAAAACGGGCAGATGAGAAAATATTTGAAGAAATGACATATTGTGTAGGATATGCAATGCAATAGACGACGAAAATAATTTTCTTTAAACTTGCAGAGATGCACTGGTGGCATTCCTTTGTTCCAATGGCCTATTTGCTACAAATACGGCTTTCAAACACCCATGCCGCCACCGGACAACATGGACTGGACACACTGCTGATCACAAAGCCCCAAAAGGTTCTAAGACTACAAAAGCTGTCTTCAACTAAATAGATTTTATACTATGAAAAGCAGCAGCAAAACGCCTTCTTCGGGATGCTCGTTCCTATGGAGGCATAACCTCAATTCTGACCATAGGCTAGTCATTACACGCCTCCATATGAACCAGCTCTAGCTAATGTATAAAGGCCATACCAGGCAAGAGGGTAGAGTCACCTACAACTTACCCAAGCTTATCAGCGACACTGGCACTCAAATGTCATACAAAAAGGCCCTCGGGGAGCAGATAGCTAACATCGACATCAGCTCCGATCCAAACGAAGCCCTAACCAAAATATTGATATTTATGGAATCATCAGCTACTAGCACCATAGGTGTTCTAAAAAACAACAGAACTAGGTATACTGACGACCCTCTCGTAGAAAAACTGTCAGCAGAACAGAAAGCGTTATGTCTGCGCATCTATCAAAATGGCCAAAGTGATCGCACCAAACTACGCCAGGAACGCAATAACATTCTGCGCCACATTAGCGAACGCTTAAAAGATCTTACTATCCAACAAGCAGACTCCCTAGAAGATGAAATCACTGCCACGGATGACTGCCACAAAATGTTTCGGACAGCCCGAGCTCTGAAAGTTGCTGACTACACACCACCACTAACTGTACACAACTCGGAAGGACACTTTATCGGGACTGACCAGGGCAAAGCCGAGGCAATTCGAGAATGGTTCAAGGAACAGCTCACTGACCACGATGATTAGCACGTGCACCAATTCTCAGGACACCCCAGGCAATTAGTAGCACCAATTAATACAGCAGAGGTTGAGAAGGCACTTAGAGCCCTGAGAAATGGACGTGCATCTGGACCTGATGCATGAGCAATGAACTATTTCAAATATGCCAGTGACATTATCTCAAAACCGATCACGAACATAATCAATTCAGCTTTTATGCACCACCTTTCCATCGACGCTGTAGGCCAAGGCACCCTTATCGCACTACCCAAGCCCAAGAAGCCACCTGCGGCCCCCCCCACCCAACTAATTTGCGGCCCATTGTGCTCCTCAACAGCATACGGAAAATCCTATCCAATGTTACTCTATGCCGCATCCGAGACAAGATCCACGACTTCACCGGATCATGTCAAATTTGCTTCAAACGTGGACGCAGCTGCGCAGACATTGTATGGGCTCAACGCATGCTTGTGTCGGTAGTCATGCACAAACACTGGGATTTCCACAAAATGGGCATTGACATGTCACGAGCCTTCGACACAATTACATGCTCAAAGATCCTTGATGCACTATGCCAGGCCAGTTGCAATGAAGATGAGCAACGACTAGTGAGACTACTGCTTGCAGACAGCAAGATGAGAGTACGGGTCAAATCAGTGAAGTCTGTAGAGTTTGAGACATCAATCGGCTCCCCACAGTGAGATGGTCTATCCCCTGTGATCTTCACCTGTTACCTGGCTGCTGCATTGAAATCCGTGCGGGAAAACTCCACAAGCCCAACACCCCCCCCCCCCCCCGACACCCCCACCCCCACCCCCCCCCCCACCCCGGTGTCAATACTGGGTATGCCGCTAGAGATGGAATATGCCGACGATGTGGACTTTATAGATGAGGAAAAGATACCCCTTGACGAACTTCTCCCAATAGCTGCAAGCAAACTAAATATTGAGAATCTCTTTATGAATGAATCCAAAACAGAGTTCACCCACATATACCTATCTACAAAGCATGAAACTAAAGAAAATAACGATCCACTCCGCGGCGGCGAACTATGGATGAAAAGTAAAATCCTGGGCTCACTGCTTTGCAGTACTGCTGAGATTGCTTCACGCTGCATCACGGGGAACATAACTTTCCAGTCCTTCTGAAAGCTATGGATTCGTAGATCAAAGATACCCTTGGTAAAAAGACTACGTTTATACAATGCAACTTGCGTATCCTTGATGATGTATAACTGTAACAGCTGGGCAGCAAAGGCAGCTCGAGACAAACTTGACGCCTGCCACCGCAAACACCTATGCACCATCACTGGACACCGATGGTCAGAGAGCATAATTTCCAATGATGCACTATACAAGACGTGTAATACGCTACCGCTGTCTGTAAAGGTCGCCCAGAAAGCAGGATTAGGTACACTCAAGTCAAGAATGGACCTGAGGAAGCTAATGATTTTGGCTGAGGGCAAGACACAGTGGGCAAAAGCGAAGGACTGATTGCAGCTGTAGGATGTTTCTACTACTACATCCGCAGAATACAGTACTCATACATACATACACTTGCAGAAAATACCACGATGAGCGATCAAAATACATTCTGCAGTACAGCAATGTGCCTCTTCTCATAAAACTGTGTAGATATGCTAAAAAGCTACGTAATAGTTGTAGAGTGTGGCATGCTTTTGTGTATATATTTGCCAGTATTTCCAAATCATTTATACGGCACCTGCCCTTTTCATCCTGCCATTATCCATTAAGAGAATTCAACCAGGAACTCAAATCTTTTTACAGAATTGAAATCGGACAGGAATTGGATGAGACAAGTTTAGATTAGTGTTAAACCTGTATCATGTGTGCTTCATGACGCTATAAGCTGAACAAAATATGGCATCAGCTGATTGGTCACTGGATCTTATATAAGGAGCTGTATCGGTGACGATTCCTCAGTAGGAGGAGACGGTAGCTCAGGCGGTAATGAGCAGAGCTGTGAAACCGGCGACCCTGGAATCGTGTCTCGGTTCGGCTAAATGATGATCGCTGGAAACATAGGCAATCTCCTTCACTTCTTGTCACATCCACCCCCACCCCAGCAGCATAAGTGTGGACCAGTCTGAAAACTGGAGAAATTATCAATGATAGACTGAAATAAAACCTGCCTAGAATGGCGTGAATAGGAACTGGAATCAGGGACTCGATAGACGCCAACCAAACCAATAACGTCTACGATTCCTCAGTCGGGGAGGGGAGCATTTGTCAATCTACACCAGTGTAATCAGATTGAACCTATAACCGGGATCGGAGACCAGCTCCTACTTGCACCAAAGTAAATTTGTTCGCCCCTCTTCAGGAGCTAATATCAAAACAAAGTAAGGTAATCGGCGTTTGTTAAAAACAGACAGACAAAGACACATCAGAGTCAACTGATGGTGCATAAATAATTGAACTTGAAATACCTGAATCGGCGCTCATTTTGGCCATTATAGCATCGTCAAATTGAACTGTGCGCCTTTCTGGCAGTTATCTATCTCGCTAAATCTTGTCCTAGTAACACCTAAAAGTGATTCATATGAAGTACACTACCTGTGCCATTTAAGAAGTGCTTAAGTTATTGCATACACGTTTAAGCCGATTCCATTGCTCTGAACATTGCTTCCGACTCAGCATCTGAGCTAGCTATGCCAATCGTCTTGTGCCAGACTATTATTAATCTACAAGTGCCACGCCGATTTCGCTACACACGTGTGCCATATCCAGTATTATCTTTCGGCCTAAGCATTAACCGCATATGATACTTGGACTCTTCACTACAGCTTTTTCTGCTAGAACTACCTTTCTGCTGATTGTATAAGTTATCGTGCCACTTGTAATCTGGGCACATCATTTTCGTTTCCATACGTTAATGACTAATATGCATTCATCATCTGCTTTAAGCTTACACACCGATGACTAAAAGGTGTCCTTGAGTTCTTATATAGTTTTCTATACGTTGATAACTAATAGGCATTCATAGGTCAGTTTAGACATATTGGCTATTATCTGTGATACTTCAGTTTTAAATTATATGTTCATTCAAATCGTTATCAGTGATTATATGTACACTCGCCGAGATTAACATTACAGACGTTCAATAGCACATAAACTCAAATAGTTGTTAATAGCAACACAGTTCACTCGTGACCGTTTCCGTGCCAAAAATAAGGCACATGATTCGGTATCAACCTAACTAGCTCAGGTAATTCAGCTAGGATAGTAGTAAATAGCGGATGCTGCCAAAATATCAAAGTGGTACTAAGTTAATATAGATCACTATTGTGTGTTAACATCACACCAAAAGAGCAACAGCGTAAACATATGGCTGGTGTGACAGCTTGCTTCTATTGCGCTTAACTCCGGCCATACTCACCACTGACCACTTCATAAATTATAACTCCTTCCTTCGGTTGGGTCGACCCTTGAAATCGCCGAGATTTCTTGATGACTCCAATCTAAGTGAAGAGCACACACTTCCTTAGTATCTTCATTGATACCTCTAGAATAGGATCTTTATAAGCCAAATTAGGAATTCACTAAGAAATAATAATATTATTAATACTGGCCTAGCAGTGAATCTATTTATGGCTATTTAACTTTAACCCTAACACAGAATAACCGTTAGCTCTTTAGGGACCAAGTCCAAATGACTTGATTTTGGCGCACTGACAGTTGTACATAACGAACTAACTCTTGTGACTGGAAGGACTGAATGGGTCCTCCACACCTTCAAAGCAAATAGTTGCAATAGTTCATTATCCACTTCTTCGTCCCAGTCTTAAGTAGATATGGGATTCTTAAATACTTTGCGCTGTCCTATATTTATCCTAGATTTATGTGGCTGTTGTAGTGGACACAGGCTGGGAATCATTTTTTGATTCTGTCCCCTATCGCTGCAGCACTGTAGTAAATCGACATAGTATAAAGGAGTGATTGCTTACCAGGCTTGAGGTGGTGCCGAAGAGCGTCTTCCAAGAAAGCCAGCAGTAGAACAACAACCTCGTGCCAGGATACTGGTTACTTCCTGGATTTGGGTCATGGTAATTTGCGGGACCCATTCCGGAACCGAGCAGCATCACCATACTTTCCTCCTCTCAATTTTAAGCTTGATAATCAGATGGCCCATTTAGTTGTAATCTGATGAACTTAACTGAGTATGAAATATAGGTTGAGATTTTGCATATTTTCTTTCAATGTAATTATTACCGCTGGGCCAGAATAATCACGCCACACGGTAAAACTATTTAAGTTAGTATATACATGTTAATTAAATTACCTTTCTAAAGGGGAGCTACCTTAATATGGGTGTTTTCTTCGGGCCAGAGCAATCAGGTGACAAAGAAAGGATATTTTGAAAACTTAATCTATTGCATGGGTCACTCTATGGGCCAAAACAATCAAACCACAAAGAGAGGGGTAAGAAAGCTAATCGTTTTGGACACCCTTCGCACCAGTATAATCAAGTCATAAAGCGTAATTTGGGATTAATGTTTATGCCTGGATATTTAGGGAAGTAATCATAAGAAACTTTGTGCCAGGATAATCAAGTCACAAAGAGGAAAATCTATATTTGAGCCTATCAGAAACCATAACCCTATTTAACGAGACAAATACAGATAACCTAAACCTTAAATTTAAAACTATTTACAATGGGTTATTTCCTGTATAGGCCTGCACACACTTAAGTGTGATTCAGATGAATGTGCACACACCTTAAGGAATATGTGTTTCCTTATGAGGTTATTATATTTTATGAGGACTGTACATATTTTTGGTATGACTAGAATGAATGTGCACACATATTCTAAGGAAGTTGTCCACATACAGAGTGTTGCTGATGCTCGGAGGTTGGAGATGATATAGATTAAATAACCTGTAGTTAGACCATAGTCAACTGATAGAGAACATACACATTTACTGCTTTTAGACAATAAACCTAACTGAGAGGGACTAGATACATTCTCTCTGCTGTTAGAAGACGATAGACATACCTGATATCATAGGAAATGCACACATCTTACTCAGTGGTTTGAAGACGATATACATACCTGATATGAAAACACACATCCTACCCAATGGTTTGAACACAATAGAATACCTGATAGGGAATACATACATTTATTTCTGCCGTTGTTAGCCCATAGACAAACCTAATAGGGAATACACATATTTCTCTGTTTTCCTCATTTGTTGGACGACCATAGACATAACTGATAGGGAATACACAGATACCTCTGCCTTTTTAGGAGATATAGCTGAGAGGAATACACACATTTCCGTCGCTCCATAATTGGAAGACTGTAGAGATACCTGATAGAAAATGCACACATATCTCTCTGTTTCCTTCAATTGATGCAAGGTGATAGAGGTACCTGAGAGGGAATAAACAGATTATTCTATCTTTTTAGGATGACATATCATAGCTGTATTCCTTATCGGGTATGTCTATGGCCTTCACCCAACTGACAAATATGGATTTGACCCATGTCAAGTATGCCAATGGTCTTCTAACAGCGGAGAGAAGAGTTTGTATTCCTTATCAGTAGTGACCTTGCAACAGAGAAGAAAGTGTGGATTCTATATCATGTATGATAACGTCTTCGAACTCCAGAGAGAAATGTGTGTATTCCCAATCAAATATGTCGTTTATATACTTCCTCCAAACCTGAGAGAAATGTGTGTGTGTGTGTGTGTGTGTGTGTGTGTGTGTGTGTGTGTGTGTGTGTGTGTGTGTGTGTGTGTGTGTGTTCGCTCTCAGGTAACTATGGTCTAACTACAAAGGGAAATGTGTGTGTTCCCTAAATATATTTTTTTGTTTCGCCACACATATTTTTCAGTTACTTGAAGACCATAGACAAAGCTGATACAGAATGCGCAGATTTTTTCTGTCGTTGTTAGACCATAGACATACCTGATATGGAATACACACATTTCATTCTGTCGTTGTTTGACCATAGACAGACATGAGAGGGAATACACACATTTCTCTCTGTCGTTGTTAGAACATAGCTATAGTTAATAAGGACTACACTGTATATATCTCCGTTTCCATCAGTTGATGGAAGACCACAGGCATAACTGGGACGGAATACATATCTGATACAGAAAACACACATTTCTCCCTCTCCATACTTGGAAGACTGTAGTGATAGCTGATAGACAATGCACACATATCTCTCTGTCTCCCTCATTTGTTGGAAGACAATCAAGATAACTGAGAGGGAATAAACAGGTTGGTCTGTCTTTTGAGGGATCCATATTTTGTAGGGAGCACACACATTTACTCCACTCCATTCTTGGAAGACCTTAAATGTACCTGATAGACAAAGTGTGCATTTCCTCTCAGTTTAAGAGAGCTATCTGATAGGGAATACACACATCTCTCTCTCCCTCTCTCTGGTTTGGAAGAGTATAGGCAAGCCTGGTTGGGAATACACACATGTCCTCCACTCCATTCTTGGAAGACCATAAACGTACCTGATAGAGAAAGCACACATCTCTCTCTCTCAGTTTAAGAGAGGTGCCTGATGGAGAACACACACATTTCTCTCTGTTGTTAGACCATCGTTATCTGACAGCGAATACACACATTTCTGTCAGCTTTGGGAACGCAGTGGCAAGCCTGGTTTTGGAAGACCCCAATTTCTTTCTATATTTATAGGGGACATAACTGATAGGGAAGAAACATTATTCTCTGTCAATTTAAGAGAATTACCTGATAGAAAATAGTTCTCTGATAGCGAATACACACATGTATCCCTCTCCATTCTTGTAAGACCGGTACATTGACCTCATAGAGAATGTACACATACATCCCTGTTTCCCTCAGTTGATGGAGGACCATAGACATAACTGATAGGGAATACACAGATACTTTTGCCTTTTTCGTAGACATATCTGCTAGGAATACACACATTTCTGCCTCTCCACATTTGAAAAACTGTGGAGATATCTGATGGAGAATGCACACATATCTTTCTGTTACCCGTAGTTGGTGCACGACCATATACATACATGATAGGGAATACACACACAAACTTAGCTACTGGTTTTAATTTCATAGATATACCTGATAGGGAATACACAGATTTTTCCGTCTTTTAGGAGACATATCTAACAGCGAATACACACATTTCCTCCTCTCCGTTCTTGGAAGACCATAGAAATAACAGATACAGAAAGCACACATTTCTCTCTCAGTTTAAGAGAGGTACCTGCTAGGGTATACACACATTTCCGTCTGTAGTTAGACCATCGTTACCCGATAGGGAATACACACATTTCTCTCAGGTTTTAATTTCTTTCTATTCTTAGAGGAGACATATCTGATTAGGAATACATACATTTATCTCGATGCTTAGAACATAGTTATCAGATAGGGAATACACACAGTTATCCCTCTCCGTTCTTGGACGACAGAGCTGCCAGAGAAAGCACATATTTCTCTAAAAGTTTAAGAGAGATACATGATTTCCATCAGTTGTTTGAGGACCCGAGACATAATTGAAATACACAAATACTTCTGCCTTTTTAGGGGACATATCTGACACCGAATGCACACATTTTTTCCTCTCCATACTTGGAAGACTGTTGAGATACCTGATAGAGAAAGCACACATATCTCTCCATTTCCCTCAATTGTTGCAAGACCATAGACGTACCTGAGAGGGAAGAAACATATTACTCTGTCTTTTTAGGGGACATATGTGATACGGAATACACACATATATCCAACTCCATTCCCGGAAGACTGTAGCCCTACCAGATAGAGAAAGAAATCATTTGTCTCTCAGTTTAAGAGAGGTACCTGATAGGGAACACACACATTTCTTTCAGGCTTGGAAGAGCATATGGAAGCCTGGCTGGGGAGACACATATTTCTGTCTATCTTTATAGGAGACATACCTGATAGGGAATACATACTATTCTCTTTCAGTTTATGAGAGTTACCTGATAGCGAATACACATATTGCACTTTGTAGTTAGACCATAGTTACTTGATAGGTAATACACACACTTCGCTCAGGTTTTGGAAGAGCATAGGCCAGTCTGGTTTGGAAGACACGCATCTCCTTTTATTTTTATATCAGACATATCTGATTGAGAATAGACACATTTCTCTCTGTGGTTAGACCATAGTTATCTGATCAGGAATACCCACATTTATCCCTCGTCATTTGTGGAATCTAGTAGACAGCCCTGATAGGGAAAGCACACATTTCTCTCGCAGGTTAAGTGAGCTACCTGAATGGGAATACACACATTTCTCTTTGTAGTTAGACCATGATTATACCAGATATGGAGCCTACACATTCGTCTCACTTGCAAGAAGTCCTTGGTCACTACTGATATGTAATTCACACAGTTCACCCCGCAGCCCACCCCCACCCCACTCCTCACCCACCCTCACCTCACCCCCGATCCGCTGTTAGAAGGCCATAGATTGATATAGTACAACCACATATTTTTCGGTTGCTTAAAAAACCATAGACATACACAATATGAAATGTGCACATGCCTTCTCTTTCCCTACACAGATTTCTCAGTTGGTTGGAGACCACAAAGATACCTCGTAACGAATACATACATTACTTTCCGTCTCCCTACAATTATTGCTTAGTTGGTTGAAGACCATAGACATACCTACTAGGGAATGCATGCATTTCTTCCTGTTTCCCTTCATGGATACCATAGACATACCGGATAGAAAATATACAGATTCTTCTATCTTTTAGGAGCCATACCTGATAGGGAACACACACATGTTCTCTGTTTTGCTCAGTTGTTGGAAGAACATAGACATACCTGATAGGGAATACACACATTTTTTACACTCTATACTTGGAGGACTGTAGAGATTCCTGATAGAGAATGCACACCTATCTGCCTGTTTCCCTCAGGTATTGGAAGACACTGGAGGTACTTGATACAGAAATCCCAGATTCTTCCGTTTCTTAAGGGACATATCTGACAGGGAATACACACATTTATCCCGCTCGATTCTCGGAAGACCGTAGCCATCTCTGATAGAGCACATTTCCGTATACTGATTGGGTATACACACATTTCTGTCTATCTTTATAGGAGACATCACTGGTAAGGTATACACACTATTCTCTGTCAGTCTATGAGAGTTAGCTGCTATGTAATACACATATTACCCTTGATCATACCTGATATAAAATCCACACATTCTTCTCTGTTGCAAGAAGTTCATGGTCACTACTGATAAGGAATACACACATTTCTCACCACTGTTAGAAAACCATAGTCACGATTTATGTGGAACAAACACATATTTCCTAGTTGCTTGAAGACCATAGAGTTCCTCTCGGGTATGCCTATGCTTGGAAATGCACCCATCTGTTCTGTTTCCCTACACACATTTCTCAGTTGGTTGGAGCCCACATATATACCTGAATACACACATTTATTTTGTTTTCTTATGCATTTTTCTCAGTTAGTGGTAGACCATAAACATAGCTAATAGGGAATACATATATTTCTTTCTGTTGTTGTTATTAAACCATAGACATGCCTGCTAGGGAATAAATATTTCTCTCTGCTCTTAGAAGACGATAGACATACCTCATAGGGACTACACACATCTAGCCAATGGTTTAATTACCATATACCCGATAGGGAATAAACAGATTTCTTTCTCTTTCACGTCACATATTTCGCTGTTGGTTGAAGACCATAGAATACCTGATAGGGCATACACACATTTCTTTCCCCTTACCTATACACATTCCTCAGTTGGTTGAAGACCATATACATGCCTGATATGGACAATATATATATATATATATTTCTCTCTCTCGTTGTTAGACCAGTGACATAACAGATAGGGAATACACACAGGTCTCTCTGTTTCCATCAGTTGTTGGAAGACCATAGCCATAACTCATAAAGAATACACAAATATTTCTCTCTTTAAGGAGATATATCTGATAAGGATACACAGATTTCTCCCTCTCCATTCTTGAAATGCTGTAGCCATACCTGATAGAGAATGTACACATTTCTCTTTGTTTCCATCACTTGTTGCAAGACCATATAATGTATATACCTGATATGGCATACTCAGATTCTTCAGTCTTTTTAGGAGACGTATCCGATAGCGACTACACACATTTATCGCTCTCAATTCTTGGAAGACCACCCCACCTGAACTACACGCGTTGCCTCCACCACCATCCACACTCCACAGAAAAGGTCGAAAATTAATTAAATTCTCTGAGCTCTGAGAAACTGTTTCTCCTATTCTGGGAGATAAACAACACAGCTATTTTGATTCCTAACGTACCTATAATATACACATCAGTTTAGGTAAATATGAGATTAAGGGCAATGGATCACGATATATTTTAACAATTCAACCGACGCTTAATTTGTATTTCTAGTAATGCCTGTTAGAAAGATTCTATTGAATATTATGAAAGAATCTTACCAAATTATGTTGCGGCCCAATGCAGCAATGACTTTCAGTTAAATTAATCTCAAAATATTCAACAGCTTTTCTGTATGCTCAGATTGAAATATTGGGAAGTCATCAGTAAAATGTCACCAAATGTATATTTTATTGCCATCGAGTGATAACTAGCAAAACGTTGTTTGACTCAGAGGACCCCCCTTAATATTTTTTTTTTTTAAATAAAAAAGATAAAAATAAAAGAATTTTAAAAATCCCATGAAATTGACCAAAATTTAGTTTTGCTTTAAAAAACCAATTTTCACCCAACGTGTTTGACCTATTAAGGTGAATCTCCCAAAAGTCACCTCTACCCAGCATAAAGAAGCTACCTGCTAAAAGCCTATTTTCACCCACCCTATTGAACGTATAACGGTGAATCCTTCAAAAGGCGCATCTAGCCATCATAAAGAAGCCACCTGCCAAGTTTTATTAAATTATTTTAAGCGAGTCTGTATGCTATGGTGTTTACGAGGAAATTGACACAAATCGTGAGTTTTTGCATTGAAAAGCCCATTTCCACACAAAATATTGGACATATAAAGGTGAATTCTTCAAAAGGCACATCTGCGTATCATAAATAAGATATGCACCAAGCTTCATTAAAATATCTGAAGCGGTTCTATATAATATGGCGTTTACGAGGAAATTGACTAAAATCGTGAGTTATAGCATTAAAAAAACTATTTCCCCCAAAAATATTGAAATTATAAATGTGAATCCTTCATGAAGCACATATAGCCATCATAAAGAACCCATCTGCCAAGTTTCATCATATTATTTTAAGCGATTGTCTATGATATGGTGTTTACGAGCAAGTTGACAAAAACCGTGAGTTTTTGCATTAAAAAGCCAATTTTCACCCACAATATTGGTCCATATAAAGGTGAATTCTGCAAAAGGCACATCTACGTATCATGGCTAAGGTAAACACTAAGTTTCATTGCATTATTTTAAGGGATTCTGTATGATATGGTGTTTTTACGAGATTGTGTGGATAGACTGGCGGACGCCATATCATACAGAATCTGAAGCAGGTCTGTATGATATGGTGTTTTTACGAGATTGTGTGGATAGACTGGCGGACGCCATATCATACAGAATCTGAAGCAGGTCTGTATGATATGGTGTTTTTACGAGATTGTGTGGATAGACTGACTGACGCCATATCATACAGAATCTGAAGCAGGTCTGTATGATATGCTGCTTACGAGATTGTGTGGATAGACTGACTGACGTCATATCATACAGAATCTGAAGCAGGTCTGTATGATATGGTGTTTTTACGAGATTGTGTGGATAGACTGACTGACGCCATATCATACAGAATCTGAAGCAGGTCTGTATGATATGCTGCTCACGAGATATTGTATAGGCCTTCCGCACCTGCCGATGGATGGTTAATAATTTAACTAAAGCTGTTATTTACATATTCTTGAAAAATTAGTTTCAAAATAAAATAAATCGAACATTTCTAATTATAGATATTTAATGATCCGTTCAGATGAATGTGTAAATTTAACTTTGTGAGTATAGTCCAAGAGTGCTGTATATATAGCGGTGGGGGCAGGGCCGATGTAACTCATTTTTAGAGGTGTATATTTGCCCCTAGTCCCACCCACCCCATCCTGATAGGCCTAATAGTTTTCAGGAATTTTTCTGCCTCCATCTTGTTAAAGGGTCATACAAAGAAAATATCAAGTACATATAAATATTATCACTGTGTTAAATATTTCGAATGCAATTTGACTGGCAGTTGTTGCTTCCTATAGCGGCAACAAGCTCCACTCAAATAAGCTACAAAATATTCAATGGTCTCTTAAAATAGGATTTCTGTACTGAAATTAAATTATAGAGTTCTAAAAATATAGTGGTGGGTGGGGCAGTGGTCTCTACAGCTGCCACGATTAAATGATAAACGAGTATATGAGAGCGGAAAGGTATTTTAATTTATTGTAGCCTCTACACATATTCACAGGTGAAACCTATTTTCATGTATCTCAAATTTAAGCCAGCCACAGAATAAAAGCTGTTGAATATTTGTAAAATAATGTGATTGAATGTAATTGCTGCCTTATGCATAAATGGCTTCCAGGCAAAGTAATTTCAAAATAGTCAACATAATATTTCTTACATCATAAAGAATTTGTACGATCTGGTATGTGTGATTGAAAAGAGTAATGCATCATCATGATAAGAACGGTTAGGATTCCTGTATTTGCTGTTAATTCTTCTTTAACCCTTTCACCGACGAAAACCAGAATTTAAAGATTCGTGGCGTAATAATAGGAGTCTTTATCACACCTCACACTAACGGGAAGATCGTAGCGGATATAGAAATCAGCATGTCTACCCTTCCATCTTGCCACCCATCTGGTCATCCATCCATCTGTCTCTCTGTTTGTCCGTCTGCCCACATCTTGTCATCACATCTCCTCCTATTGGTTAGTTGCAATTCAGTTGAAGCTTGGTAGTGGTACCATAACCACCACAAAATGTGATGCCCGTATGTCTATACGTCCACCCATCTGTCAAGAATATCCATCCGTCTGTCTGTCCATCCACCACAGGATGTGCATATCTTGTTCGCATACTCGTCAGTCTGTCCCGAATGTCTGCCCATCAGTCTGCCCATTGCCCATGCTGATCTCTGCCACTCATTTCTTGTCAATGCAACTCCTATAATTTATTTTAAATTCTTTTGAAATTCCAGAATGTCCATCCATATGTCTGTCCAATCTGTCTCTGCCAACCATTTACGGTCAACGATGACTCGTGGGATATGTCGTTTTCTGATAGTTCTTGATCTGTTTAATATTTTGAACCTAATTTACTGGAAAGACATTGATGACAGCAATGGCTTCCAGTCAAATTAGTTTCAAAATATGCAATAGATTTCTTGGTAGAGCCACCCTAAACTCAGAATACAATGGATTGAATGGTGAAATTGTTCACGAGGATGGGATTTGGGGTTATTATGAAATTGTTCCTCTCTTAGGCAGCAACAGCTTAAATATTCACTCAAATCCGAGCATGTCAGATTCAAATGGTCTATGCATACAAAATGTTGTATACGTTAAAACTAATTTGATTTACACCATCCCTGCCTAAGGTAGCAACAGCTTCCCATCTTTCAGAACTGGTTAAAATTAACCATTTAACGCTCATATCCGCCAAAACGGCGTCGGCAGTAGTTTTGAGAAATGTCCATTTGCAGACTAAGAGAAGACTATTTTTGAACATTTTCCACTGGAATGATTGGCTTGGTAAGCGAGTCGGTCATTCCAGTGGTAAATTTTCAAAAATATTCTTATCTTAGTCAGAGTTGTAAAGGGTTAAAAGAGCAGCAGCAACAGTGTAATGTGAATAGCGTTTCTCAAACTCCCATTCACTTCCCTGACACTCCAATTCCAAAATGATCTATACACATATTTGCTTGGTTACAGATTCTAGTTTGCTACCAATAAAAAAGTGTTATTAAAATTACTGATCGCTTATCTCAAATTTATCTCTAAATAGTTGTTAGTATACACATAGTTAATAAACTCACCTAATAATGAATCCTGTGTTCAATGCAGTTGTTTGTGTAAAACCAAATTGGCCGCTGAATATCAAGATTAGACTGAAAACCATGTGCTCGTGTTAACCAATCAGAGTCGCTAAATCCTTATTCTTCCTTATACATATTCGGGGCATGACTTCAGGCAAATGGGACACCACCACAGTCGGTGTATCATTGCACATATCATGGCAAACATGTGGAAGTTGGATAAGAAAAGTGGCACAGGCTTGATTTTAGTGTGCACCCACCCACCCACCCACCCACGCACGCACGCACGCACGCACGCACGCACGCACGCACGCACGCACGCACGCACGCACGCACGCACGCACGCACGCACGCACGCACGCACGCACGCACACATGCACACGCACACGGGTTAAATGGGATGCATATCAAAGTAGGAGAAGTAGTAGTGAGTCAACCGAAGACCACGAACCTGCAAGAGCTAAGTACAAGAAAGAATTGCCAAACAACAAGAAGGACTAATAGAGGAATCCAGTTTAAGCAGCTCCACCAACACTTCGACTGTGTTGGGATTGATCGATCCCTGAACTCTCTGGCTATCAATTTCTAGAAAACTATACAAGTAAGTTGTTGAATGTTTTGAGACTAATTTGACTGAGTGCTGTTGCTGCTTGTCTCAGCAACTTACTTACAGCTCCCTGTCAAATTACTTTCAAATGAGGCATGGCAAACAATATAAATATTGACGAAACCTAATGGGACACGAACTTGACAGTCTGAAACTCTATTCCCAGTTTGGTTCGAATCGGTTTAATATAGTCTGAGTTATTGCCCAGAAATGACCAAATTCATGACATTTTTTAAGGTTGATAACTTGGCAAATATTGACGAAATTAAATAGACGACGAACTTGACCTTCTTGGAGGTGTTCGGTCGTAGTCCTCGGCGCTTGCGAAGTTTCGAGGTTCCCACACAAATTTGCGCGGGCTGGAGTGGCTTGCTATCTCCTTGGAATCAGGTCGAGAATTCCCGACACAGCTTCTGATTGTTGGTCTATCCTTGAAGAAGGATGTATCTAGCGCTTCCTCGCTGCTGTCATTGACAGTCATGCTTGGGAAAGAGGTAGGCGCCGCCATCGTCGTGAATGCCGGTGAGTGGTGCTATCTTCGGGGATTCGATGTGTTTCTTCATTGTCGTCATAGGTGTGGTTGATTGTTGTTGGTCCGATATATTCCTGCCTGGTCGGCAGGTCCATTCTGCTGGAAAGAGGATTGGGTTATTCACAAAGAATCGAAGGTGTCTGCAGGTGTAGTGTTGCAATATGCGGCGAGCGTATGTGTGGAAAAAGAAAGAAAAGGTCCAGATGGTGAGAGAGAGAGAGAGAGAGAGAGAGAGAGAGAGAGAGATATATATATATATATATATATATATATATATATATATATATATATATATATATATATATATATATATATATATATATATATATATATATAGAGAGAGAGAGAGAGAGAGAGAGAGAGAGAGAGAGAGAGAGAGAGCAATTCGCATCCTCGTTGTCGGGTATAGTCGCTTCATACTCTGATCGTAGCTCGGGAGGTGGGAGTGTCTATTTGACTGGTACATGGCTGTCTGTCGGGCGCTAGCTTTAGCAGGATCGGACAAGCGGTCAGGAGGAAAAGGGACTAGGCTCGGGGTGGGGTGCGAGGGTGGGGAGAGACAGCGTAAATTCTACCAGTGGCCAGTTTATTGTTAGCGGTCGCTAGCATTAAGGCAAAAACGGGACTTATAGGCCTACTTTGGAGTGCGCTCGGTGGGAGTGGATGTTCTTCGCTAGACATTTTGTATTCACCACCTTGTTCACTCGATGTTCTCTGGAGTCATCCTGAGACGGTCCTTCTGTGTATGCCTAAATTACCGTAGGGGATCGCATGAGGCGGTAATATAAGAACGAAATTTGTTTGCGGCTATGGCTTCTGGTGGCCGCAGAAGGATGGTAATGGTTAGATTATGCGAGAACTTCTACCATCACTAAATTGGGAGAATCTTCACCTTGGAGATGAAGACCGCCTTGAGCGGCAATAAGAAAGACTTAATGGAGTTGACGGACAATCTTACCGAGATTCAGACGAATTTCACAACTCGTGTAATTAAGAGGAAAGAGTTTTATGAATCTTTTTCGCGCCTAGACGCCCCAGGGGTCTAATATGACTGCTGTCTGAGAGTGGCATGGCCGAGTAAGAAACTACTCCAGCTGATGTGGCGGTTATTCACTTTGGCCACATTAATCAAGACAGATAACAACAGGGTCGCATAAGTAATTGTTTAGCCAGACTACAGGCCAGAAAGGTGCTCTAGTGGTTGTTGCGGTTTTTTCTTTAGTAACAACGTCTTCTTTTAAGAAAAAGGGAAGCGTAATTGGACCCACAAAGAAAGCTAAGTGTGTGCAAAAGCGCAGTTCCTGAATGGAATACGTTTGCAGGGAAGCGATCTTAGCAGTGCGGAAGACACACACGTGGTGTTAGGATCGTTCGCAGTGGGTGTGGAGACCCAACACTTAAGAGTGGAAAGAAAGGCAAGCTGAGGAACGTGGCATACCAGAGGTTCAGTTATTCAAGGACACTCTCAGGCCTGCTGGTACAACTCTAATCGCTGTGCCTGGGAAATGCGACAGTTGTCGCTGTCCTAGATTGGAGCTACGGGAAACGCGACCTTCGTGTTGTGGGGAAGTTCCAAGTGCAGTGCGGTAGGCTTCACTTCAAGGGTACACCCTATTGGTAGAAAATAAGCATTTTCAATCACAGTGCTAATATATGTCTTACATTGTGTGATGTGCTGAGGACGCCACCTGTAAATTTGGTGGCTAAGGCAGACGTCCGACTAGATATTATCAAAGCGACATTGCGTGCAAAATTAATGTGTGTCTTCGCATCGAGCGGAGTGCGGCATTGCCGTCAATATTTTGCGGCTAAATGGTGTTAAATCAGTAAAGAATAGAAACTGCGAATGTTAGTGCATTTAAGATTTAGCACAGTTCACAACAAAATTGTGTCGCAGTCTTTCACGAACACGGGATCAAGCTTCAGCTTTTGCGGACTTCATTAGCTTTGAACCAGTCTTGGTAGGTATATTCCCAAGTGACTTAGTCCTCGGCAGCCGGAGATCACAAATTCCTGGTGAATAGTTCATGTAGTTCCGTTGAATGGAAGTAGAGCAGTCGTTCGTGGATGCAGAGTTCACAGAGTTTCAGGAGCAGGAAGCAGCGTTAGTGGGAGACGGAACTTGATTGAACGTGGGCATGTCCCTTCTTAAGAGAAAAACGTGTCTACTACAGGGTGCTCCAAGTGGGCCGGCGCATGCACAGATGAGGTATTGTCTCTTTTACTTTCTCTCGACTGAGCGTTCGTACTGCCACCTATCGGGGTAAGCGTAGCACAACCCGACAGGTGGCCTTCACTGGTTCCAGGTCTGCTAGACCTTCCCGTTACCCTCCCACAGAACGTACGAAGCGGGGCATTCCTATATCCCCTCGAACTTCGTTTTCGAGGGATAAATATTCAAAAGCATGTTTATTAAATAATATTTAAAGCCATACAATTCGTGCAACCTACGAACTAGTATGCGTTTAATACGGACTAAATCGTGTGATTCATGCCGTAATTGATTATGACGCGTGAAATTGCTGATTATGACGTCATATGACTGATCTATAAATTGGATTTCTCCATTGCTAAGAGGGGCGTACCTCTTACAGTGATGGTCATGAACTGATAAATGATTTGTTCTATTACTGGGATTTCGATGACTTGTCTAGAGATTCCGTTTTTACTGGCATGCCAGCCATGTGCCCATGAGATGGTACGGGAATTTATCTCTTACTAAACTGTCCATGGACTGCTATGAGATGTGTATCTCTTGCTGGGAAGATATTCACCTGTCCATGGATTGAAACGAGCTTGCGCTGTGATGGCCATGACTTGATGAGAGATTTGTGTATCTTACTGGAATGGCATTGACCAGCTAAAAAATCGTGTATTTTCGTGGACTGTTTATTATGAATCATGAATGGACCGTTCCAGTTTTAGCTATGCCCCACCCATCTCTAGCTAGGCTCCACCAGCACATCGCTCTTGTTGGGATCGATCACTCATGACTATCAGTTTCCAGAAAACTATACAGGTAAGCTGTTGAATATTTTGAAACTAATTTGACTGGGTAGTCAAATTAATTTCAATATATTAAACAGCATGTTTATTAAATAGCAAAGACATATAATTTGTTCAACGTGTCGGACTATACAGCGTTTACGACTGACTAAATCGAGTCATTCATGCTGCAATTTATTACGACGTCATCCTACACGTCACGTAGTTGCTTACGCCGTCATATGATGGATGGATAAACTGGAAAAATCCATTGATAATACATGTTTCTCTTTCTGGGATGTATGTGCATTTCAAAATATTCAATAGAATGTTTAATAAATACAAAGACATACAATTCGTACAACAGGCTGACAATTATATGTCCCTGATGGACTTAGCTTCGCCATTCATTATCTATTTTATTGTGACGTCAGTCTGCCTGTGATGTAATTGGATTTGAGGTCATATACTTGAGTGTCAGATTGAATTCATATATTGTATGTATATGGCGTCATAATGTGTTGTTGAACAGCAGCAAAGTCCAGTCAAATACAAATTAGTTCCAAAATATGCAACAACTTTCTGGTATTTATGTCGTGAGTCAGAGCCACTGAGATTTCCAGGCTTAATTGGCTAAAAGACAGGTGGACAGGAAAGTACGTCATCGCTTATCAAGCCTATTAGTAGCATCCTGCACACATGCATCGCATAATTCGGCCTAATTCGCATTATTCAAATGGACCTTTCCAGTTTTAGCGATGGCCCGTCCTTCTCTAGCTAAACTCCAGCCACACCTCTCCCGTATAGGAATGGATCTATCCCTGAACTGTCTTACAATCAATTTCCAGAAAACTATACAGTTAAGCTGTTGAATATTTTGAAACTAATTTGACTGGGTTGCTGTTGCTGCCTATGGAAGCAACAATGGCCAGTCAAATCAGTTTCAAAATATTCAACAGCATCTTTATTAAATAATAAAGACATAGGATTCGTATAATAACGCTTAGTCCGTCATTAATTAAGAGTTCAGGAAGAACTATCCACGTCATTCATGAAGCCATTGATTATGACGTCATCCTACACTCTCCACGTAGTTTATTATAACTGGAAATGGTCATTGCTACTGGACCTGCCATCGCCATAGAGTAATATATCTGTAATCGTCACAGAATGATCGCAGAGGTGACGTACGGGGGGGGGGGCGCATGGGGCCCCCACTCAGCCACCGCACCCATAGACCTAATGTAGTGGATATACCAGCAGATCTAATGCAATTGCATTTCAAATGGCTTCGCAGAGCATAGAACTTTTTAATGTTCTTTTTTAATGTCCGGGGAGGGCACAGTGAGCACCCTTAAATGAGTGGCATCACACTCCTCAAACCCCTCTGCCACATATAACACACCTCACCCACACCATCCCCTATTAACACATTCCTACCGCTACCCTAGTATTAAGGTTGGAACTGATCGCGGACATAAATCTTGGTTCACACAAAATTGAAAACGATCGTCGTAAATGATCGCAGACAACAACAGATAACATTCACACTGGCCAAAAACATCGCAGACGATCTCAAACGATCCCCGCCGGTCTGTTACACGTCTGGGGAGTGGAATATTGTTCAACTTCAAAATCCGACCGCATATTATTCGGCGATCGCCTGCGAGATGGCGGCGACATTATCCACATAGAAATCGACATCAGTCTCCGATTGTAGCAGACCGTTTAGCGATGTCAGGTGAATCAGGGTTAACTGTATCAATGCCGTTAATATTCGCGACTGTTTGTACTCCGGGAATTCCTCCATACTCTTTATCAAACAATTCTTATTGTCATCGGAACTGGACACGTCTCTCAAAGCGATCAGCCTGTCCCATATATGGTAAAATGTTTGATCAGGATTTGATCGTGTACGTCTAAGCTCTTGCCTCAGACAGGATATAAACATCAGTTGTAAATCTTCTATTTTCTCGGGTTCTTTCACGTGCGCTCGGTCTGTGGTGATAAAGATATATTAGCAGATTTCAAATTATAATAGAGGGATCCACTTCTAGCCATGCCCCCACCCCCGCCAATTTCTAGCAATGCTCATCCCAACCTATACGCATGTTGAGATCGATTTGTATACGTGGACTCCTGAATTCCTAGAATCCCAATTTCAAAGTAACTGTACATGTAAGTCGTTGAATATTTTGAAACCAATTTGACTGGCTGCGAACAGCACCCAGTCAAATTAGTTTCAAAATATTGAACATGATGCTTATTAAATAGTAAAGACATATGCAACTCGTATACGTGACGGACTTTTGAATGTTCGTGACGGAGCTAGATACGCCACTTTATATTGCGACGTCAGCCTACATATGACGTCATATACTTGAGTGGCAGATCGAATGGCTCCATTGTGTATCAGTTTTATAACAGTTTAGTAAGATCTCAATTGGAACAAGCCTCAGTGAGTTACCTTGGAGATCGTACTAAATGAGCTTGATAAATTTGATACGACACGGCGATGAGTTTATGATGCTATTTATCACATAAGCCTTTTTCAAATTTTAATATCAAACTTGTCCTTGTCTTTCCACTTTACCTTTGTTTTTGTAACCATAATAAGACCTCCATACTGGCCATTATGACCAATGTGCAACGCACTATATTGACAAATCATATGATTTTAGAAGTAAACTTATCTTTGTTTGATCGATTGAATTTTCCTAGTGCTTTATGGAAATTTATAATCATATTTCGCGATTACTATTACATTTTCCAACACTCTGTCAATGGTAAGAAAGTTGCGTACATCACCACTGCTGGGAAACGTGTTTGATAAGTAGGCCAACCATGTTACCATGTATACGTTGCAATACATTGTCTTCAACTTATGTCGTTCTCGTGTGACTTTATCACACTAGTGAGAGCTACAATAGAGCTCAGAAATAACCTAGATCGTTAAAAAACAAGTTAAAACATAAGGTGGAATATCTTCCAAACCAATGGACCGTTCCAGTCTTAGCTATGCCCTAGCCCATTTCTATCTAATTCCTGAACTTCTTGACTATAAATTTCCCGAAAGCTATACATGGAAACCTGTTGAATATTTTGAAACTAATTTGACTGGGTGCAGTTGCTGCCCCTAAGGCAGCAACAGCGCCCAGTCAACTTAGTTTCAAAATATTCTACAGCAAGTTTATTAAATAGCAAAAACATACAATTCATACGTATCGGACTATTAAGCGTTTAAGATGGACTATATCGAGTCATTTAAGACGACATCATACTTATTTGATTATGAAGGCATATGATATCTATCATATGATCGATGGATAGACTGGAAATGTGAATTATGTTAGACCTATTCAACAGAACATTTCATACTGACTGAGATGTTTCTGTTTTAGTTTTGGAAACATCTAAACTTATTTCTAAGCTGTATTGTATGAGGATATACAATGGACGAATACATTTTATATGTCAATTACATGACGTCATAATCAACTACCTTGAAAACTAATTTTACCGGCCGCTGCAATAGTTTCAAAATATTCAACAGCTTAGCTGCATAGTTTTTTTAAGATATTTAGAGAGTGCACGGATCGATCGATCCTAAAACGGGCAAGGCGTGGGTGGAGCTTATATAGAGATGGGCGGGACATAGTTAAATCTGCATTCTTCCGTGTTTTATTGAATACTAGTTAATGCATTCTAAGCATAACATTCAATTTAAAATGTGCCGAACAAACTTGTGGAAATGGTGCATGATAGAATGGTATAACTCTACGTGTGAATAGCGCCAATAGCAACAGTTTTACCACTCGATTACATACGTTAGGCCGTGTTCTTACTAGAGACTTAATTGGGAATAACGCCATATTGATGTATGGCGTTATTCCTGATTAAATCTCTAGCGAGAACACGGCCTTAGTTTAGCCTCTTACCTGATTTATCTGCTTATCCGGTGCATACGAGGGTATGGCAGTAACAATGGTACTAACGTACGTACTCGAAAGTCCATACCAGGGTAAGCGGCTAACCATATGCAAGGATGTGCAATGGAAAATAAGCGTTTTTTGAGTGACAATACATGATAGCGTATTAATTAGCCATACCTGCCGAGAGGAAGCACACCATGTCTAACAATGCTAATTCCTCAATCGTCAGTTCCAGGCGCGCGAATCCGCGCACCACGCCATTTGATTTCTTTATGTAATCGTACATCCACCGTGGAAATTGATCCATGGTGAATAACTCTCCATTAGGATATACACCAACCTCCATGTCCAGATCGAGGGTTTTGTATCCGGCCAATATGTTCGTTTCCATCGAATTAACTGAAGCAGCATAAATGTAGACGCATATTTTAAACTAACATCTAGGCATGTTAAGCAAAATTAGTTTCAAAATGGTCAACATAATGTGTATTAAATAGTAAATCCATCAAACGCATACAAGTCGTAAACTTGACGAATTATTCCACCTTTACGACGGAGTATTTCTGTCAAGTATGATTGTGACGTCAACCAACATGTGACGTAATTGATGATGACGTCATATAATTGATATGCAAATATGATTCATCCATTGCCTCAGTTGTTAGGTAACGCTACAATCAAAAGGACGTATGTCCATCGCGAAGATGGCACTAGTCCGTCAGGAGCGTCTGAAAGAGGAATTCACCTTCTCAGTCAATCATATGACGTCATGATCAACTACATCACATGTAAGCTGACGCCATAATCAAGTACGTTATGAATGAAGCGATATAGTCCATCATAAATGCTTAATAATCCGTCAAGTTGTACGAATTGTATGTCTTTCCTATGAAATAAACATTCTGTTGAATATTTTGAAACTAATTTGACTGGGCTCAATATGGCATCGGCAGCAACAGCACCCAGTCAAATTAGTTTCCAAATATTCGACAACTTCCCGTGGAGTTCTCTGGAAATCAAGATTTAGAGAGTGCATCGATCGATCGATCCCAACACGGACAACGCGTGGGTGGAGCTTGTCTAGCGATGGGCGAGGCATAGCTATAACTGGATTACTCCATTGTATTCTTTGATTCATTTATATTGAATAATATGAAACTAAATCGACTGGGAGTCACCTGCAGCAACATCACCCCCCCCCCCACCCCCTAGTAAAATTAGATTTGAAATATGCAGCAGCTTATCTTTAAATTTAGATTCTAGGATTCCAAAACTTCACTGTTTTACATCGACTCCAACACGACTGCTACGTGTGCGGAGCTTCCCCCCCCCCCACACACCCCACACCCCATCCTTACCACACCCCATCCTTACCACACCCCACACCCCCACCCCACCCCCATCTTGTGTCGAAGCGCTCAAAATGTTACTTTTTATCAATTAACCCTTTAATTTGTGAAGATTTTAAAAGAAACTTTAAACATTTGCTCAGTGAATGAACATTTGCTGCCAAAAAAAAGTCTTTTTTTTGTAAATTTACCACTTTAATTTAGTAAAACAGTTTTTAAGAGGCGTTTTGTCCGAATTGACGATTAAAGGGGTAATGGTCACGAAAATCTAAATTCTTCCTCAGCCAGTGCCCATTTGCAGGCCAAGAGAAAAGTATTTTTGGAAATTTACCGCTGGAATGACTGGCTCGGTAACCGAGCCAGTCATTCCAGTGGTAAATTAAAAAAATAGTCTTCCCTTGCCCTGCGAATTTATAGTGCTCAAGACAACTACAGAGGCAGTATTCCTCGGTTTTGCCATTATAAACGACAAGTCGATACTAGAGTGGTTAAGCAAGAAATGGGCGATGCGGAGCTAGAAATAGACCCGTGTATATTATCCATACCTACTAACAAGCTAATCATATCTTCCTTAGGTATGCACTGAAATATCCTCAATTCAGTTAGAAAACGTATCCGTTGTTTCAATAGTCTTTCAATATCACTGATGCGTTCACTCATATGATGACGACGCCCATCGATGTCGATTCCGGTTTTGTCGTAAAAGTCATAGTATTCAGTTTTTGTCAAGAATCTTAAGCTGCCGAATAATCGATTCTTACTTCGCCGCTCCTCCTGTTGGAAGATAATGATGGTTAATTATTTATTGGCAAGTAAGTTCACAAATAGGTAGCAACGAAATGGGAATCGAAAGCTCTACTGAACGAACGAACGAACGAACGAATGACCGTAAGAACGAACGAAGGAGCGAACGAACGAACGATCGAACGAACGAAGGGACGAACGGAAGGACGAAAGGATGAACAAAAGAGCGAACGACCAAAAGAATGCATTTATTCTCTTGTACTTTACAAAGTAATAGAGAAATTATAAGCCATACACAATTTACAACATTTACACTATTATCAGTGCAAGTATAATCACCATTGCCATTTAAAAAAAAATCATTTTCGTTATTATCATCGTTTTTCATCACATTCTGTTAACTGTAGTCTCGAGATGGCAGGAATAAAAGTGGTATTGAGAATAGTAGTGGCAGCAATAGCGGAAGTAGGAGTAGAAGTATATGTAGCAGTAGCAATCGTAGTAGCCGCAATAACAGCAATAATAGTGGCAGTGGTAGTAGAAGTAGTAGTTACAGGGGTAATAGTAGTAGCAGCAGTCGTAGTAACAATAGCGGTAGCAACAGCGTAGCAGTAGTAGCAGCAGTAGTGGTATCAGTATCAGTAGTAGTAGTAGTAGTAGTAGTAGTAGTAGTAGGAGGAGGAGGAGGAGGAGGAGGAGGAGGAGGATTAGTAGTAGCAGTATCAGTAGCAGTAGCAGTAGCAGTAGCAGTAGCCGTAGCAGCAGCAGCAGCAGCAGCAGTAGTAGTGGTAGTAGTAGTAGTAGTAGTAGTAGTAGTAGTAGTAGTAGTAGTAGTAGTAGTAGTAGTAAGTAGTAGTAGTAGTAGTAGTAGTAGTAGTAGTAGTAGTAGTAGTAGTAGTAGTAGTAGTAGTAGTAGTAGTAGTAGTAGTAGTAGTAGTCGAAGTGAACGCACGCGTTTATTTAGCTCTGCAATTGCTGCCCGAATTTGCTAGTTTCTAGCGCGATTTTGTAGATAAATTTTATACATATATTTCATATTAGTATTTCCTTTCAAACTTTATGTTTAATTTGTAAATTCTTGTCTTGGTTGGAGCGCATTTTGTGTCTCCATTTTCTAAAGGCATTCCTCTTAGCTGGCGGTTTCCGCCATTTAATAGGGCACCTCTTACTGTGGTCAATGCAATACATTTCTCCCCGCGCCAGTCTGCTATTTCTATAGTTCGTAGGCTAGCGCATTATATTTGGCAAGATCGCTTGAGTGAGTGGATTTAATTCCTTTGTCATTTGTAAGCACAAGCCTAGTTCTTTAAATCCTTATGGTCAGTTGGCTGTCCGCGGTCAACTCGAACAAACTAACAAATATATGACTGTACTATCTATTCATATATTTGTTAGTATACTTTAATCGGCTAGGTGTTAGTGAAACACTTAGAAAGTGGTTCAAACTAACAAATATACGACTGTACTCTCTATTCGTATATTTGTTGGTAGACGTCAGGGTTTCAAAAGGGGACCACTATTTGTTTAGTGTTTAGCTCTTTCCATGACGTCCTGGTGTTATATAAGTATATATTTATTATATATTGTAGTAGTATGGGGTTCCTCCTATGATAAACCACCATGGCAACCTATAAGCGTACCCTAAGCCTTAAAATAATAACTAAGGGGTGGGGTGTCACGGCTATCGACGTGTATCATGGGTTAAAAGACGTCGTTGGCGCGGGACCTGCTACTTTGCAGGGGCTTATCAATGTTACTAAAACTGTATGGAATGTAACAGTGTCAAATGAGGGGGTCAAGGAACAGCTTCTGGAAGATGTTCTTATTGTAAAAGGTGAAGTTTGTAACGTAGAGGAAATCGAGTCAGATAGGTTGCTAGTGAAGATGAAAGTTCCACTAGAAATTCCAGATGACAGAATCATGAGTGAACTCAAGAAGTATGGCAAAGTGCAAAAGATTGAACGGGAAACGTATCCCTTTGACAGAACGCTAGAAAACGGTGTAAGACGTATTTGGTTTGAAAAAGTGGATAGCCCTTTACCAAGCAGATTGACGCTTGATGGCAGCTTTGTCCTGCCCTTATGGTATAGAGGGCAAATTAAAGAATGCCGGATCTGCCTAAGTACTGACCATTTGGCAACAGATTGTCCCAATCGAAACAAATGTTTGCTCTGTGGTTCAGTTGACCATTTTAAATGGCGCTGTCCAAAAAATCAAAACAAGCCCTCAGTATCAGGAGATAATCGCCCATCAAAGGATGCAACTGAGTTAAATGCTTCTGAAGCAACCGCTACGGAAGCTGTTGTTTTGGTTCATGCCACTGTAAATGACACAAACAAATCATCAAATCCTGTTAAAGTAACTACAGTTGATGAAATTCATGTATTAGAGGAGGGTATAACCTTAAGTCAAGAAAATACTCAAAATGCAGTGGAGCCAAACGTTGCTGTAAAAGACACGCAGGAAAATGATGATCTTACAGAAGAGCCAGTTTACAATTCCTTAGAAGATGAATTAAAATTAGGACAGGATAAGTTTAGGACTCAGAAGACAGAAAGTTCAGTCGATTTTCCGCTAAGCCCACTTGATTTAAGTCAGCTTGAAGATATGGTAAATGATGCTCCTGCCAAATGTTACTTAAGTAGCAATAAGCGTCATAAAGAAGACAATAGCTCAGAATCTGAGATTGAAGTAAATGATATGGATGATGATACAATGTCAGTTGCAGAATCAGATGTGTCCATTCAAACAGAGTTCACAGATGAAAGATGAAATGGTAATGTACCGATCAGAAGCGGGTGAAGTGTTAGTGCCATATGTAACGGCGAGAGGCGTGAAATATCGTCTACTGCCCCATGATTCTGATATTTCCAAATATGAATATTTGTCTGTGGTAGAACTAGGAAATATTGAATTCGCAGGAAAATTAGGTAAATGGTCTAAGAAACGAGCTAAAAAACCCAAATCTAGTTAATCTAATGATGGCGGTTGTAAACATCATTTTACAAATTATGATTATCTGCACCATCAATTGCAGAGGATTAAATAGCGAATTCAAGCAGCGCCACTTGCTTGAAGAATTAGCAAATGAGAGAGTTGATATCGCTTTTCTACAAGAGACCAAAATTCAAAAAGCTGAAGTGTATGAATCTCTCAAAGATATTTCAAAAGGGCGGATTTTTTTTTCTTTATCACAAGATAATAGTGCGGGAGTGGCCATTCTTATCCTGCCCCACTGTCTCAACTGTGTTGGCGTTATATCGTCGTCATCAGAACCAAATGGACGATGGATTTGTGTATCAATTGATGTACTAAACACAAGTTTAAATTTGATGTGCCTTTATGCACCTACCTCTCATCAATTGCGCCGTGAATTTCTAAATGATGTTTCCACAATAATTCAAGACAGAACGCCTGAAAACCTAATTATGGGCGGTGACTTTAATTGCACATTAGACGAGGCTAAAGACAGAAACTCTAGGTCTAATTTTAATGATACATCGCATAATATTTTGAAACACATTTGTGAAAATAAAAGCTTGTTAGACACTTATCGGATTGAAAATCCAGAAGGCCAGGAATTTACTTGGTTTTCAACCGATGGAAGGTTAGCTTCAAGGTTAGACAGGATCTATGTAGAACGTTCATTGAAAGGTTACATGTGTAAAACTAACATAAAACCAGTAACTTTCTCTGATCACAATATGTTTTCCATCACATTAGACAATGCTGACTGGGTCAAACGAGGAGATGGATTTTGGAAACTTAATGTAGCATTGCTACGAGATAGTTGCTACCGCAAATGTGTGGAAAGTTGTTGGAGGCATTGGGATGAAAGAAGAGGTTCGTATGAATGTATAACAGACTGGTGGGAAGAAGCTAAATCAGACCTGAAATATATTTCAAGGCAGTATTCCATTAGGAAAGCACGTGAAATACGAAAGCGTAAAAAGGCGCTTCAGAGGTCGTTGTGTAAAATTAATAAGAACATTAATGATGGGGAATATAATTATTACGAACTATTAGTTAAATTAAAAGGTAGACTAAATGAAATAGAGCAATATCAGTTTGATGGTGCCAAAATAAGGTCAAGAGCACAAATGCACACCGAGGGCGAAAAGCCTACACGTTACTTTTGTAATTTTGAAAAAGCAAGAGGTATAGGGAAATTAATGCGCTCACTGAAGACTAATGATGGAGTATCAGTGTGCTCAAATGCAGAAATGATTGAAACAGTATCCGAATTTTACAAATCATTGTATAAATCTGAGGGAAGCGAGGAATCTGCAACTAGAGATGTTTTAGCTAATATAACGAAAAGACTTCCAGATTCATGTCGCGAAAGCTGTGACCAATCAATAACAATTTATGATTTGACAAAATCCCTCAAAGGTATGAAGTTAGAAAGGTCTCCTGGATGCGACGGACTGCCAGTTGAATTTTATCAAACATTCTGGCACATATTTGGGCCAGTATTAGAAGAAATAGCAACCAGCATTTTTAAGCAAGGGCATCTCCCTACATCGATGGCCCAAGCATATGTTCGGCTTATATACAAGAGGGGTGACAGAAATAAAATACAGAATTATAGACCAATCTCTCTACTCTGTGTAGATTATAAGATTATTACTCGGGCACTAACATTAAAACTTGGCGCAGTCCTAGGCGAAGTCATTCATGATGATCAAACCTGCTCTGTGCCAGGAAGATCAATATTAAACAACACTTTGCTTATACGGGACCTTATTCAATTAGTTGAAAAGGATTGTATCCCAGCAGCAATAATAGCACTTGATAACGAGAAGGTGTTTGACAGACTAGAATGGGATTTCTTGTTTAAGTCTTTGGACCATATTGGCTTTGGTTCAAGATTTATTAAATGGGTCAATATTTTATATACTGATATAACAAGTTGCTATTTAGTTAACAATCAGCTATCCAAACCTGTAGTGTTGGAACGAGGTGTCAGACAGGGTTGCTCACTGTCCCCGCTTCTATTCGTCATAGACATGGAATCGTTGGGGGCCACATTGAGGCAATGTAATGACTTTCAAGGAATATGTATACGTGGCGTAGAAAGGCCACTAAAGGTTTCTCAATATGCAGATGATACGACTGTGTTTGCGGGTAAAAATACGGATTTTAGAATTTTAAATGGAGTATTAACAGATTTTCAAAAGGCATCAGGACTTAAAGCCAATAAAGATAAATCTAAGGGATTGTTTTTGGGCGATTGGAAGGGCAGAACTGATAATGTGATGGATATTAACTGCTCAAATGATGTCATAAAAATTTTGGGTATTTACTTTAGTAGAGAACAAAATGTATTACTAAACTGGGAAGAAAGGATATCCAAGCTAAAGTGTGCATTACTAAATTGGAAACGACGTCGCCTAATTGTCTTTGGCAGGACATTTGTCCTTAATAATTTAATTTTATCTGGACTGTGGTATACCGCTTCTGTAGTTCATATGCCCAAATCAGTAGAGTCAAAGATCAACACGTTACTTTTGTCCTTCTTATGGGAGGACAAAGCCCATTTAGTATCACAGTCAATCCTCACCAATGAAAAAAGCATGCCGGAGGCCTGGATTTGGTTAATGTTTCAGCAAAGTGTGCTTCTTTAAAATTGAGATTCTTGAATAAGTTACTTACTTCAAACTCATCTTGGTCAAGTGTTTCAAGGGCACTTCTCCAAAGGTACGTTGACCCATTTCCAGTAGAATGTTTATTTATGTGCAATAAATTGCCACCTAATCATCAAAAGATTCCAAATGTATATAAAGAACAGCTGGAAGCCTTACACATACTTACACGATCAATGCCACAACCCAATTGTTGGGAAGATGCCTTAGGGCAACGTCTTTGGGGCAACGAGTTGATTCGTGATAATGATGATGTATTATATTTGCCCTCTATGGCCAAAAATGGTATTCAATATTTACGTGACTTGGTAAATCCGAAATCTCGTAGATGGATTGCGATGCAAGATGTAGCAAGAATAACATCAATGAGACATATTGATGCTCAGCGCTTATTTGTTAGAATAAAGAATGCAATACCTGCTGTATGGTTCAAATTACCGAAAGCACATGGCAACATTGATATGTTGCAACCAACATTAGTATTTATGTCAGAACAAAAAAAATACAATATGGCATCTAGAGACTGGTATAGAATTCTAATGCAAAGTCGGAGACAGACTCCTATTGTGGTTAGGCATTGGAACAATTTAGGATGCACGCCAAAGAACTGGAAAAATGCCTGGAAAGCAATACATCTACCTTGTCTACCAGGAAATGCACGGGACCTGGCATGGCGATTACTCCATCGAAGGCTATGGGTCGGTCATCTTACTTATATGTGTAAAATATCAAGTACAGACCGGTGCTTATTATGTAATACTGAGGAGGAACGATAGACCATCTATTTACTCAGTGTCGCATAACTACAGGCTTTTGGGTATATATCAATATGCTCCTTGCTAAATTTGGAACCAAATATGTGAATTTAGTGGCTGAAACAATTTTGTTCAAAGATAGCTCAACTATCGGACGAATCATTAATAGCAATGAGAAAGAATTGTTAATAACCCTGTTATCTGTAGGTGTGTGGGCCATCTGGAAGCATCGGTGTTCAGAGGCCAGAGATAAAACCGGCAACAACCATCAGAGAGCCATACAAGCTAGGTTTCGATCATTGTTGATAAACTGCATTCATTGTGAATTTTACAGGCTAGTAGAACATGGGAGAGAAAGTAGATTTAAAGACGTATGGTGCAAAACTGGCCTAGTATCAATTGAATACGGATATCTTAACATATCAGAAGCGGAACTTGGATAAGCTAGCACACTCGCTGCTTGCTGTATATTGATAAATGCATTTTAATTTAATTTAATTGCCTTTATTTTAAAATTGTAATGCCTTAGGAGACTCTAATCTTGACGAATATCCTAACCTTGGGATCAGAATATTTAAATATCAAATGAGCATTATGTCAATATTCTGGAGGTGATCCGATTTTCAAGTTAACAATTAGCTTCCTGTTGTAAATATTTACTGTAGGTGTATTTGTTCCAGGGTAATTTGCAAAAACTTACAATGAAGTAAATTTAGAATGTGAACCCAGAGCGCCATCTAAGTAGTCATAGTTTGTATACGTTTGCTCTGTGCATTATATTATATAAAGGCTACTACGTCCGTTGGGTATTTAATAATCGGCTAACTGGCGTCAATGAGTGGCTTTTTGTTACTTATTGACGAGTCACCTCGCCACTTGTTTGCGAGCTGCACTCGCCATTTGGCCTACTACTATACGGTGTGCCACGTTAAACTACATATGATCTACTTAGCCTGCCGGTCATGAATCGGCTCAATGGCATCAATGATTAGCAGTAGCTTACTGCTAATTATTGATGAGTGGCTTTACCACTTGCTGGTTAGCTATGCTCGCCATGTGGGCCTACTACTACACGGTGTGCAAATAGCAATGTCTTTGTTGAATTATGTTATGTTATCAGCTCTTTATTAATTATGTTTTCTATGTAGTTATGCCACGGTTGTGGTATATGATAATAGAGTATTTTAGCTTGCACTGTTTTGACATGTTAGGTTTGTATTGCTATTCTATTAATAAAGCCTGCTATTTCAACCGATTTTTTATGGGGGTTTGCAAGCCTTTTTAAATGAGTTCCTCCGGGAAGTGTATCCGACTGCGTCAGCGTCGGATTTTAAAAAAAAAGATAAAAAAGTAGTAGTAGTAGTAGTAGTAGCAGTAGCAGCAGCAGCAGTATCATCAGCAGCAGCCGCAGCCGCAGCCGCAGCAGCAGTAATAGTAGTAGTAGTAGTAGTAGTAGTAGTAGTAGTAGTAGTAGTAGTAGTAGTAGTAGTAGTAGTAGTAGTAGTAGTAGCAGTAGTAGCAGCAGAAGCAGTAGTAGTATCATCAGCAGCAGAAGCAGTAGTAGTAGTAGTAGTAGCAGCAGCAGTAGTAGTAGTAGTAGCAGCAGCAGCAGCAGCATCAGCAGCAGCAGCAGCAGCAGCAATAGAAGCAGCAACCGTTTCAAGTTATTCTTAAACTGTATGTATATTTGGTATTTTCCTGAAATTCTTCGAGAAGCATTCCATGATTGTAGAAATTGGGCTTTAAGACATTGTTCCACTACCTTACATAATGCGCTAGCAATTGTTTGTTCTGTAATCCTCTCTGCCCAGACATTATTACGGTCGCACAAGTAAAACATATTCTTTGTAAGAATGAACCATTTACAACGCTTATATAAGTTTGTCGTCTGACCATTGATTGCATTATTATAGAATTGACTGATAGCTTTGCAACTGATCGAGAACTGTTCCTGTTATCAACGTTAAGACTAGTCCAAGATTTCACGATTCGCATGATTCGCATGATTCGCATTTGTAAAGCTAATTTGATGGGGTATGTTCCTAATTGTCCCTGTATCATATAATTTGGCGGTTTCATTCTTTTTTTTCTAAATATATTTACTAAATTTTAACATTAAGTTTTCCAATTAATCTAATTTTTCGTAGTCCAATTTCTGTATCTAGATGTGGGTCTTCTCCTTCATATAGCTCCTGGAAATAGTTATTCAGCGATTCCAAAGTAACAGTAGCATTTGTCGTAAGCCCTTTCGCATTAAGAATATTCTGATATTCTTTGTAGTCGGCTTTTATTCTTGTTCTAAGCTTACGAATTACATCCTTATTTTTTATTGTAACTTACATGTCCATGCATGCCAGATACGTTCTGCTCTTGTTTTGCACATTTACGCTACTGTCTGCTGTGTTTACCTTGCGATGGTAACGCTTCACTATTTGGTAGGCATACTTTGTAGTAATTATTAAAACGTAATTCTTTTTGTATTTAGTTTTTTTTATCTTACGCATATTGATCTTCGAGCAGTCTCTATAATAATCTTTATAATTCTCTTGCATACATTGTTAACACTCTGTTCACTTTCTAACAAGTCTCGTAATTCTTTAACCCGGACACATGGAGAGTGAACTCCTGCCACATAGAATTAAAGCAGCAATTTTTGAGCGAATCCAAATAGCCTATCTAGAAGCATGCTTTCCAGCAAAGATATTTTAATTACTATAATAATCCTGGCAAACATGAACAAAGTTAGTTGGAACACACTCTTTCCTGGGCGTATTGTGAATATCTATCCACTTTATAAATCTGAAACAAATCATTAAAATAACAAGGGCGACGCTCTGTAGTTACTTCGGCAGTTTTGTAAGATATCAGTAGAAATCTCAAAACTTGTACGTGCAGACCGACCAACAGGAGGCAAATAGTTCGACAAACAGATTTATACTAGCTGTGACTCGCACACAAATATTAACTTTACAATAGAACTACTGCTAATAGTCAACATTTGCTACCTGATCTGGAGATGTATTTTGAGTATTGTTGCTGTGATTTCGAGGTTGACGTAATGTTGTAATGGACCGTGCCAGTTTTAGCTATACCGCGCCCATCTCTAGTTAAGCTCCAACCACACCTCGCTCATGTTGGGATCGATCGATCCTTGAACTTCTTGACCATCGATTTCCAGAAAACTATACAGGGAACCCAGTTAAATATTTTGAAACTGATTTAACTGGGTGCTGTTGCTGCCTAAGGCAGCTACGGCGCACAGTTGAATTAGTTTCGAAATATTCAACAACATGTTTATTAAATGGTAAAGGCATACAATTCATACAATGTGTCGGACTATTAAGCGTTAAAGACGGGCTATATCGAGTCATTCATGACGTCATAATTATGACGTCAGCCTACACGACACGTAGTTAATTATGACGTCATATGCGAGTTGAATGAGGAAATGGATTCATGAATTTGGCCCGAACGCTATTCGTTAATGACGTTAAAAGAAACTTCCACTCCAGACAACCAAAAGCCTATTTCATTATCTAAAGCCACAATGGCACCTGGAATTTTATCCTCTTCGACCAACTGAATCAGGTCCTTGATGAGAACAGTGTTGGATAATATTGATCTACCAGCTATTGGATGTGTTTAAACAGGGTTAATAACGCCACCCAGCGCCTGGTCTCGTTTCATTGAAAGCACTCTAGAAATAATCAGCTCCGAGGATAGAAATTTACCTATAATATCGTAAGTCACTCCGGTAACCCTTTTTCAATAGCATTTGTACATGAGCTTGGGACATCGTAAAAGAATGTTCTCCTTGATGGACGATTCCTTGACAAACCTCACATAATTTTAGGCCAATTAGATGCCAGAATGTAACGTAAAGCTCAATAGGCAGGCCATCACCCGCTGGTGATTTTCCATTCTTCATTGGTTTAGGCGATTTGGTCATGTCATCTACGGTTAAAGATTCATCACATGTATCAGCCGACGGAGGAGGCAACGTGTCCTTAATATTGCCAGGAAGTTCAGCTGCGAACACGCCATTAATTTCTTCAGACTTATAGAAATTTTTCAAACATGTCTGAAAAGTTTCTAGTAGGTCTTTATTTGAATTAACAATTTGACCAAGTATTTCAAGGTCTCGAATCATCTTGGTCACACCTCTACACTTTCCCGGCCACAAAAATATTGTCTTTCCCCTTCAATATACAATTGGGCCCGTGAATTTACCTTTGTACCTTTATGCATTTCCATTTCTGATAATTTTAACTTAGTCTCAGCCAAAACAGCAGTGAAACTTTGCGAAACATTGGATTGTTGACGAATTAACCCTTTTTCCTCTTTGCGCATTTTCCTTGCCTTTTGAATGGAATGCTGTCTCGATATATGAACACACCTTAAAATAACGTCTTCCCACCAAGAAGTGAAGCTTTCAAATGCTGAAGTGGTACGGATCTTAAGACGCCAGAAACTTTCAATACAGCGATAAGATTAAAAATGATTCAGCAAATAAATTCCCCAAATCCTGTGTCACGTGTAACCAGTTCCGCATTATCTAACACAGTAGAACCAAGACAATGATCAGAAAATGTAACGAGATATATATCAGTATCCGAAATCAACCGTATTTGCACTCTCTGTACGTAAATCCTGTCTAAGCGATAGGCTCTCTGACCATTTTCTGTTACCATTGCACATTCATGCCTTTCAGGGTTTAACACGCTATAGCTATCGAACAGGTGCTCACTATTACATATTTCCTGCAAACGCCGGGGAGACGTATCAGAGTATATTAATAACGACAGCCTATCCTTCTCTGGATTTAAACTCAATTAAAATCTTCCCCAATAATACAATGAGTTTCGGACCTATCATGACTTACCCGGCCAATAGTTGAGTAACATGCACCTCGTTGAGAATAGGATGCAGGGGTATAAATAGACATCAAATTTAGTGTCGAACCAGATATGTCAACACTCACCACGACATATCTGCCATTACTATCACCTTCTCATGACATGATATTTAATAAGCTCACGCACCTGGCTAAACATAGGATCGCCACTCCCGTATTCAAATCAGTGCCAATGGAATTAAATATATCACCTTTAGAAAGTTGTTTGACACTTTCTACTACTTCAACAGCTTCCTGTAGCAAGGCAATGCCATCATCTAGAACTGATAAATTATCCAGTAGCATGCGTCTCTTTAATCCATTATTCAAACCACAGCAATTAAGTGAGCAAATTATCATTATGAATAATAAAAATCTCTAAATGATACCATTAATGTCTAGTTTGATGATGTCCTCTTAATATTTTTATCCCGTTTAGCCCCTTTACCAATCTTCATAATAAGCTCTGAATTTGTTGGCTCAATAATGGTTAGATGCTAATAGCGTGAAAGATCAGAATCATTACGCAAATGCCTGTAGCAAATGCATAATCGTGTTATGTATGAGACTAAAATCTCGCCTTCCCTGAGCCGTTTCAACAGGCTGCTGAGATGCCCGTGTTTGGATCGAGATGTCAGAGTCTGCAACAGAGTTTGAATCGTCAATATCTTCATGCTCGCCGTCCTCCAGCCCAGGGCTCAGGTATTCTATCTCTCTTTTAACCCCGCCAATACCATTATCGTGCAGGTCTATAATACCCTGTGCACAATTTTCTTAATAACAAATCAGACTCAGTTAGTTGTGGTAAATCAAACGTTACATCAACAATCATTGGGATGTACATTTTGTGTGGGTCCAAGTACTACACTTTCTGTGTCCTCAACAGCGTCAGAGTCATCATTTTTCAGGGTTAGGGCAGGTAATGGTGCTGGAGGGTTAGCAGATATAGGTGTCTGCAAAACCTCAATCTAAAAAACGTGCTTTGTCAGGACTGATGCTAGATAAACTTCTTGCCTGCTACCGCAAACTCATCCGCACCAACACAGAGCGCCGATGGTCGAACCGCATAATTTCATCTCCGTTGTCTGTGAAAGTCGGCCAGCAAACTAAAAATGGTCCATGTTTGGCCGTGTGATATCAGAAGAAACCCCAGCGGTGAGAGAGAGAGAGAGAGAGAGAGAGAGAGGAGGGGGAGGGAGGGAGAGAGAGAGACGGGCGGGGCGGGGTAGGGGTTTGGGGGGGGGGGGGAGGAGCTTTAGAATTTGCTATAGGCGGAGCCAGCAAATATAAGACCAGGAAAGGACGCCATTGTATAAATATGACACGAAGGGAAATGAGGAAGCTAAAGATTTTGGACGAGGACAAAACACAGTCGCCAAATGCGAAGAAGGGCTAATTATAGCTGTACGATGCATCTACTACTACAGCCGCAGAATACAGGAGTCACACGCACTAATGCACGCACGCACGCACGCACGCACTCACGCACGCACGCACGCACGCACGCACGCACGCACGCACGAACGCACGCACGCACGCACGCACGCACGCACGCACGCACAGCCAAGCTGTTGACTACTTTGACTGGGCGATGGTGCTGTCTAATAGACCTTTCCATTTTTAGCTATGCCCCGCCCATCACTAGCTAAGCTCCACCCACACCTCGCTCGTGTTGGGATTGATCGATTCCCAAATGCCCTAGCTATAAATTTCCTCAAAACTATACAGGGAAGCCGTTGAATATTCTGTAACTAATTTGACTGGGTGCTGTTGCTGCCTATGGCAGCAACAGCGCTTAGCCAAATTAGTTTCAAAATACTCAACAGCATATTTATTAAATAATAAAGACATACAACTTGTACAACAACGCATAGCCTGTCTTCAAATATTCGTTCGTGACGTCCTTATCGACGTCATTCATGACGGAATTCATTATGATGCCATTCTACACATCACGTAGTTGATTATGACGTCATATGATGGGTGGGTACTCTGGAAAGGTGAATTAGCTTCAAAATATTCAACAAACAATGTATTAAATTGTAAATACACCAATGGCGTACAGATCAGCTGCTTACTGCTGGATATGCAGCACTTTCATGACGGACATATGATAGTATTTGATTGTAATGCCAGCTAATATGTGACGCATTTGGATCATGATGTCCGAAACTTAAGTTACAGATCGGATCCCTCTATTGCTGCAAAGGGGAATCGACTTACGTAGTATTTTCTTTGCCTCTTCCTTAGTGTGTACTCATTAGCGAAATACTTCCAAAAGGGATTACATTCTTTATATCCCTTAATAATAGTATCAGGCAGAGAAGCGCATTCGTATGAAAGTTCACGGATAATTTCGACAGTTCCAAAGAAATCGTATTCTTCTACTTGTTCGCGAGTAATTCCAAGAGTTCTAATGGAATTCAGTTCTCCGGTTTGCTCGCGGATAATACCAACAGTTCTAGTGGAATTGTATTTTCCTGGTTGTCCGTGGCTGTCCGTGGATAATTCCAGTGTTTCTAATGACATTGCATTGTCTAGTTTGTTCGCGGATAATTCCAACAGTTCTAATGACATTGCGTTCTCCTTGCGTTCTCCTTGTTCACACATTATTCCATTACTGCTAAAGACGTCGTGTTCTCCAATTTGTTCGCGGGTACTTCCAACAGTTCCAACGAAATTGCGTTCTCCACGATTACGGGTAATTTCTACAGTTTCCAGATAATCGTCTTCTTCCACATCTTCACGGGTAGTTTCTACAGTTGACAGAGATTCGTGTTCTTCTGCTTGTTCACGGGTAAATTCTATAGCTCTCGTGAAACTGGGTTTTGCTTGTTTCCAACTCCTGTCAGAGACATCGCTCTCACCATTGTAGCTGGAAACGAATGGTACATAGTCAAATTTGTCACAAATAGGAGGCTGACGCTGAATATCTACTATATTATTAGAATAATCTGACATCATTTTCACGTCGCGGCTTTCAGAGTGCATGCCCGTGTCTAATGCATCAAGAGAGGGATAGTTATTGCTGTGTGAAAGCATCAGTCGCATTGACTCTGTTTGGGCCGGCTCGGTGCATTGAGAGAGCAGCTCGAGCATGTCATGCTTGACAAGGGAACTCTCTTTCATCTGGTTCAGTTCTGTTATATATTTTGCTCTCTTAGCGTGTGTATACCGGCCTGTTTTAATTCCTGAGAGAAGTGAACATAGATTTATAATTAATCGATTGATCACTTGTGAACTATGACTGATTTTAAATTATGCTCTCTTAGAAAATATTTCGCTAATGTAGAATATATTAAAATAATTATTTATCAAAATAAGTATTCCTTTTAAATGTTTACCGGTATTTCCTTAGTGTGTATGCATGTGCGCATGTGCACGCGGGTGGGTGGGTGCGGGCGTGTCCGCGTCCTTGGTGGCGGACGTCGGTGCGTGCGTGCGTGCGTGCGTGCGTGCGTGCGTGCGTGCGTGCGTGCGTGCGTGCGTGCGTGCGTGCGTGCGTGCGTGCGTGCGTGCGTGCGTGCGTGCGTGCGTGCGTGCGTGAATGCGTGCGTGCGTGTATGCGTGTGCGTGTGCGCGTGCGTACGCACGTGCGTGCATGCGTGCGCGCGGACGTCACTTAAATAGAGCTACTGTAGGTTGGCAGCAGTATTAGCATGGTTTACGGAGACTGTTTATTCTCACCAGGATGCGCCTGTGTGGTAAGGTAGTCCACTATTCACAAATCCTGTTTGCATCAAATGGAGCCCATAAGGCCAAATAGGAAAGATTTAATGTTACACTTTAGTACATATTATGCTGAATGAGTCGGAACTAATTTTGCTTATTTTTGTAACAGCCGGTTGAAATCAAATTAGTTTCAAAATAAGCAACGCATTGTATGCATGATTGGCTTTGTCTTGGAGTAGATACGATTAGATTGTAAGGGTTAACCCTCGTATGAATTATTACACTGACCTTCTCTGGACATTCCCACAGCCAGACATTTCTGGTAACGACAATATGTGCACCATGTACGTGCTTTAAAACCGTTTCCAAAATGACAGTGACCACCTTCCGCACATTTATACCTCTCGGACAATGCCAGACCTCGTCGAAAAAAGGCCTGCGATCAGGATTAAATATTGCAACAAAGATTACATTTGCTATGTGGATCTGAATGGGTGGATCTGACAGGGACTGCAAGCGTGTAATTATGTTAGTCTGCATGATGTTGTTGTAGTTTATGTGCACGTTCTGAGCTCAGGTACGAGTGCTTGCCTGCGTAGGCCTATGTCCCTGCGTGATTGCGTACGCGTATTGGTGTGTGTACGTGCGTGCGTGCGTGCGTGCGTGCGTGCGTGCGTGCGTGCGTGCGTGCGTGCGTGCTTGCGAGCGTGCGTGCGTGCGTGCGTGTGTGTGCATTGGGGGCACCATGCCTCGGTGTGTGCGTGCGTGCGTGCGTGCGTGCGTGCGTGCGTGCGTGCGCAACTAGTCACGGGTTTATGCGTCCGAGCATTGGTGTGTGGGTAGGGGGGTGCGCATTGCGAACGCAACAATAATAGAATACATATGAACAATGAGCGCAATAAATGTGCTCATATGCTTACATATAGTGGTGCATAGGACTTTTTAGGACACCGTATGGAGGGGATGGATCCAATTTCTCAGTGAAGTATATGACATTATAATCAATTATATCATCTATAAGCTGACTTCTCAACCAGAATGACGTAGTATAACTCGACCAGGAAGCTTGAAAAGTCAGTGAATGGCACGAATTGTGTCATTGATGAATTTACCATTTAATACGCATTAGACATTGCGTTGAATAATTTGAAATTAATTGGACTAGTTGTTCAATTAACATAGACAGTAACTAACGGTTCCATGTCGAATTATTTTCAAAATATCCAACAGCTTACCTACATAGTTACCTTGAAAATCTGCGTTTTGAGAATTCGGACTTCAATGTATATTTAAAAATCTATCTCGTCATGCGTAAAACGTTGGCGAAGCTTGCTAGAAATGGGCGCAGCATGGTAGAAAATGATCCATCTATTGCGAGTGGAAACTAAGAGCACTGATGAAGATTAGCAGTAGCCCAGTAGCCCATGGCTACTAGATTTTAGGCTGCGCTACCAATATCTCAAACTCATAAGGCCAGGTGGCCACCTAAATGTGTTCATTCATATTTTAAGATTGACAAACAGAAACTCATTTTACATGTCTGCCGACTCTATCGCATATAGAGCGAGTTTCATTAACCCTTTCAATACTTAAAAGCTAAATATGTTACGATGTACATAGCAAATATATATATCAATTTCACGGCAAATAAATCGAAAAGCGGTTGAATATTTTGAAATTAATGTGACTGGGAGCCATTGCTGTCACATTAATTTCAAAATATTCAACAAAATATGCTATGTACATCGTAACGTATATATATATATATATATATATATATATATATATATATATATATATATATATATATATATATATATATATATATATATATATATATATATATATATATATATATATATATGCTTTGCTTTTCGGGGCCCATGTGGCTACATGGTTAGAAAGTTGTATCATTGCCTAAGAGTATCATACATTACCTTACACGCTTCGCAGGTATTGGCTCCGTAATGGAAGCCAGAAGCGGGCAAATCGCACACCCGACATGGAGGTAGTAACCCTGAATCTGGAGGCGCACTCGTGTGTCGTTTCAGTGGGTGTAATTGTTGTCTGCTACTGCTAACTTCCCATTTCGTCGTGTCGCTTATTTTCCCGATCACGTTGCTTGAAATCACGCTGACATCGAGCATACTCGTCACATCTATGGTATTGTCATCCGATATTATTGAGGCCATTATATCTGCTTAAAATATAAGAAACGTGTGCTTGTTAAAGGTGCATATTCATACCAAAATGCCTAAAAATAAAATTGTTAATATTGCATACATTTAGAGGTGTCATGTTTGTGCCTAGATGTAACACAGCGAAACAAATCTTAAGATGATTTCATTCGTACAGACTATTATGGTTTTTTAAGTTGTGAATGAAAATGAAATCATCAAATGTTAAGATTTACTTCGTTTCATTACATTGAGGCGCACTATTTAAGCCTCTAAAAGTACACAATTTTAACAATTTAATTTTCAAGCACGTTGGTGTGAATATGCACCTTTAATTATTTACCCTCCAAAGTTCAGCGTCTCAAGTCCAAAACAACTATGCACGTGTAAGCTGTTACATATTTTGAAACTAATTTATCTGGAACCTGCTCCTGCTGTTGCCATATTCAGAGAATTTCTTACATCAAACGAATTTATCGTTTCTGGTCTGCAAGATTAAAAGGCTTAAATCTATATGTGTAAGATCTGCGATCTAGAACATGTTATTATTTGTTATGATTTTAGTACTTACATCTAACTTAGAGTTTTATATTTAACATTTAAAATGCGAATCAGTTTAGTTCGGAATGCAAAACATTCGATCTTCATACCAATGTTAAGATTGCATGGGGAATCTCCCTGATAGCTAATCAGCAAGGTCCATGCAGGATATGTAGTACATGTACATTTGGAAGTTGTATTCTATACCATCATTTCATCACCACTATGTATCATTAAGATTCCCTAGGAAGCCTTCTCATAAGAGACGTCCAAAACCACAAATGCACTTGCATGGAGCAGAATGAACCTTTCCAGTATATCCATCAATCATATGACGCCATACCCACTAGAACTGAAATCGCATGAAGATTCTCATTTACTGACCTCTAAGTGTCATTGCCCTGGTCAGAGTGTGTGTTTCATGAGTACCTTCATTATCTACACACTATTGTGTGTCCTATGAAAACAATGGACCTTACAAGTCTAGCTATGCCCCGCCCATCACTAGCTAAGCTCCACCTGCACCTCGCCGTGTTGGGATTAATCGACCCCCGAATGCCATAACTATCCATTTCCTGAAAAACATACAGGGAAGCTGTTGAATATGTTGTAAACAAATTAGTTTCAAAATATTCAACAGAATATTTATTAAATAGTAAAGACATACAATTTGTACAACAACGCATAGACCGTCTTCAAATATGCGTTCGTGGCGTACTTATCGACGTCATTCATGACGTCATTCGTTATGATGTCAGTCTACACATCACGTAGTTGATTATGACGGCATATGATGGATGGACACTCTGGAAAGGTGAACTACTCCTTTCTATTGGTCTGTCAACCTTTATCACATTTGTCCGACCGACCGGGCCCAAAAAAACCCCAAAGTTATATCATTAGCCATCAGGAGGAAACTATTATCTGCCATTATTAAGATGAGCACACATTCGAATTCGAATACTTGAAATAGAGATACGGATCAATGAACACGTGCTATCAGTGGTACGAGTATAAGCCGGAGCTAGCATCCTAACCATTGACAGACGAAGCATTTTTTGTGGGATGAGGTGTTGATGTGAGGAGACTAGACGGCACACAAATCAGACATCATTATCAACAACTTCAGTGTTACTGTTCGTAAAAATGTAGGGCACATACAGGCAATGTGCTATATTAATACCAAAAAAGCTAAATTGCAGTAAATATTTAATGTACGGAAATCTAGTAAACATCATATGCTCCACGATGAACACAGATCCATTGGTTAAAAAAAGTACCACCTGTAGAATTATCTGATGTAGATAATAATGTACTGAATCACACAAGCAACACGCTAACCAAATTAGGCCAAATAGCAATTTAAAGTCTATCCCCAAACAACCAAGGGATTGAAACTTTAAATTCAGATTTTGTCAACAAAATGTACTGTGGAAACCAAAGTAAATAGTTTCTAATCTAAAACTGCATCCCTCTCTTCTAAGTATAAAACCTATTTAACGACGTACATAGGCATTCCCAGATCTCTATTCCCTACAAGCTTGCTGCACGCTGCATTGTGGGACATATAGCTGTCGAGACATTTCGGAAATTGTGGATCCGCGGCATCAAGGATGCTTCTGGCGAAAATGCACTTGTCTTGTGTGCTCAAGCCTGTGTATTATTGATGCTGTACAACTGAGACAGCTCGGCAGCTTCAAAGGCAACGAACACATTCTTAATATCACCCATCATGGCTGGTTGAACAGTCTAATCAGAGCCGAACTTAATGCAATGAAACAAGTGACCCAAAAATGATTTTTGTCTTAATTTTTGGGGTCAATACATAACTTCAAGCTAAACGCCTAGATGCCGCACCCAGCGCAATTCATAAATAAGTTACCATTTTTCCAAAAGAAAGCAATTTTGAACACAATGTCAAAAATGTTCTGTTGATTATTTTGAATATAATTGGATTGGAAGCCATTGCTGCCCATCAATGTTTTCCAATCCAATTAAGTTCAAAATGGTCAATAGTTGTGTAAGACTGACGTGGCCCATTCCAACAACTGGACCATAGCTTTCTGGCGAGCCTAGCAGCAGTTCCGCGGGCCCCAGGTAAGAATTTCAGAAATTTTGCGCACGGCCCCGTAAGTCATATATTCGGCCCTTAACATACGCTCCAATGGCACGGTATATATCATGCGCAATATGGCTCCTTTCAATATGTAAATAGTCCAAAGAGGCTGAAATAATCTGCCATAGGCAAATTAGCGTAAACATTTCAATAGTATATCTCTTACTTTGTAGATGATCTTCCGTATGTGGCTATATATACTTGACTTGATTATTGAGGTCATGCGACTTGATATCATTTTATACATTTAGTTACTTAACCTTATTACGCACCAAATTGTTAGCTAGCCTATTATACCTATAGGTTTCTGAGGCAATGACGTCCATCCGGGTTCCCATGTTTGCCAACCGCCCGACCGACCGACCGAGCATATATATCATGCGCCTATGAAATTAGAGCGAGAGAATACTTCAGCTGTGATAGAGCCTCGATAAGTGCATTGTACTTACATACGCACACTCACACAGCTACACTGTTCGAGGTACTCGATACAGGAACGCAGAGGGAAGGCGAGGATCGCGCAATAGGACGACGCGATAAGAGGAGCGTTGAAGCAGTGATGCACAGATCGTCCACAGGAATGCCCACATCTTTAAGAGGAAAATGTTTCATAGCCAGTATCCTAATTCTACTGACCCCTACGTAATATGATTAGATTACATGTCACCGATAAAATCAATATTATTGGAAAATAAAACATACTGTTAGATAAAGCAGAAAATTACGTCCAAAATAATCAGCAGAACATTCTTTATATCGTGGTCAAATTTGTACTAACTAGCATTTTCTGGAGTTTGTTGGATGCTTGTTAAAATATTTATTTTTGTATGTAAGATCTTCTTGTAAGAGAAAGATTGGTCTAGCTTTGTGAGACTAATATCTATCCAATGTGGCAATCGCGAGATCTCCTTTGATACGAGATTGAGAACATAATCTGGTGTGTAATGAGTGGTTATTAACGCAGTAATTTTTGAAAGAATTTGGTGAAAAAGACAATTGAATCTTGAAAGGACACAATATGCTATGCATACCAGACAATACGCTATACACACCAGACAATACGCTATGCTTACCAGACAATAGGCTATGCATACCAGACAATACGCTATGCATACCAGACAATATGCTATACATACCAGACAATACGCTATGCATACCAGACAATAGGCTATGCATACCAGACAATACGCTATGCATACCAGACAATACTATATGCATACCAGACAATACCCAATGCATACCAGACAATACGCTATGCATACCAGACAATACGCTATGTATACCAGACAATACGCTATGCATACCAGACAATACGCTATGCATACCAGACAATACGCTATGCATACCAGACAATACGCTATGCATACCAGACAATACGCTATGCATACCAGACAATACGCTATGCATGCCAGACAGTACGCTATGCATACCAGACAATACGCTATGTATACCAGACAATACGCTATGCATACCAGACAATACGCTATGCATACCAGACAATACGCTATGCATACCAGACAATACGCTATGCATACCAGACAATACGCTGTGCATACCAGACAATACGCTGTGCATACCAGACAATACGCTATGCATACCAGACAATACGCTATGCATACCAGACAATACGCTATGCATACCAGACAATACGCTATGCATACCAGACAATACGCTATGCATACCAGACAATACGCTATGCATACCAGACAATACGCTATGCATACCAGACAATACGCTATGCATACCAGACAATACGCTATGCATACCGGACAATACGCTATGCATACCGGACAATACGCTATGCATACCGGACAATACGCTATGCATACCAGACAATACGCTATGCATACCAGACAATACGCTATGCATACCAGACAATACGCTATGCATACCAGACAATACGCTATGCATACCAGACAATACGCTATGCATACCAGCCAATACGCTATGCATGCCAGACAATACGCTATGCATACCAGACAATACGCTATGCATACCAGACAATACGCTATGCATACCAGACAATACGCTATGCATACCAGACAATACGCTATGCATACCAGACAATACGCTATGCATACCAGACAATACGCTATGCATACCAGACAATACGCTATGCATACCAGACAATACGCTATGCATACCAGACAGTACGCTATGCATACCAGACAGTACGCTATGCATACCAGACAGTACGCTATGCATACCAGACAATACGCTATGCATACCAGACAATACGCTATGCATGCCAGACAATACGCTATGCATACCAGACAATACGCTATGCATACCAGACAATACGCTATGTATACCAGACAATACGCTATGCATACCAGACAATACGCTATGCATACCAGACAATACGCTATGCATACCAGACAATACGCTATGCATACCAGACAATACGCTATGCATACCAGACAATACGTTATGCATACCAGACAGTACGCTATGCATACCAGACAGTACGCTATGCATACCAGACAGTACGCTATGCATACCAGGTAATATGAGTTCATCCAAATCCATATGCTATACAGTTCATATTATTCTATATGAAAAATAGTTAACAGAAAAATAATACCTCTTTATTCGTCGTAAAATTCAAATTGGCCGCACACAAAATTAGGACGAGTATTTGCTGACGTAGATGCTGATATCACGTGAACCATATAGATAGAGTTGAATTTTAATGTCTGTATCAAGATAGTAATTCAGGGATCACGAAGATATCAAAATCAACATAATCCGCAGTGGTGCGTTTACAGTTCACAACGGACATAGATTGAGTCACGACCTGTCTGATCACCGACGTTGAGTCTGTGTAACGGTCTAGTAGTTATGATGACGTGGCAAAATGGCCGGTCATTACGTTAGAGGCGTATTATCAGCATTGACGTCACGGCTCTATTTTTAGATTGGAACACGCGAGGACAAAACACCAAAATCATTTACGATTCAATAAAAGTTTATGTTGACTATTTGACTATTTTGAAACTAATTTTACCGGAATCTGTTGCTATGGAATCAACATATTCCTGTCAAATTTGATTCAAAATATCAACAGCATACCTGTGGACCTATATTTACCTTGAGATTTATATTCTGTGAGTTCAGTGTCGCATGGGTTAATATGGTATGATAAAGCCTCTGAGATAGTGTTTATCCTCTGCCGATAGTCATTGCTATGCACTGCATTTACACGCAACCATTGGAATAGCTGGTAATGATTTATCCCACAATAACCAGAAGAAAGCAATAGAGTCTAAGTTTCTCCATCAATCATATGACGTAACTACGTGAGGTATAGAATGATTTCGTAATCAATTACGTCATGAATAACGTAGCTAAGCGCGTCACGGACAGATAATTAATGACGGACTAAGCGTTGTAGTACGAATTTTATGGCTTTACTAATAAACATGCTTATTTGCAGTCAATTTAGTTTCAAAACATTCAACAATATACCTGTATATCAATCCCAACACGGGCGGGGCGGGGCGGGGCGTGTGTGGAGCTTAACTAGGGATGGGCGGGAAACAGCTCAAACTGGATTCCTTCATTATAGTGTAGTTGCCCAGCAACAAGTTTCAGGCAAATTATTTTCAAATGTTCAACTGCTTTCCAGTATAGTTGGCATGAAAATTAAACGCTCATATTATACGCGTTAAGATTCCATTAACGCGTATGCGTATGCGCATGCGTATCCACACTTTTTTCCGCTCCCATTACAAATAGATAGTATGATTCCATATGTCCGTATGCGTATGCGAAACCTGTCCGTATCCGAATCCGATCGCTACATGTAGCGATTTTATTCGGATACGGACAGCATTCGGATGTGGGATTCCTTGAAAATGACGTTTTATTACGTCATTCATGGGCTTTCCCCAAATCGACACTATTATTCTGTACATATGTTCCAATATATAAGTTAAATTCATAGCAAGCGCGCTGGAATGTGAAACTCACTGAAAGGCTAATAGACTATTTTAGAACATATTCATGCTAGTAGTAGTAGTAGTAGTAGTAGTAGTAGTAGTAGTAGTAGTAGTGGTAGTAGTAGTAGTAGTAGTAGTAGCAGTAGTAGTAGTAGTAGTAGTAGTAGTAGTAGTAGTAGTAGTAGTAGTAGTAGTAGTAGTAGTAGTCGTAGTCCAATTAATTGAATAAAGTCACTACTTTCGGATACGCATACACATACGTACACATGAAATCACTTCATTCGGATACGCATACGCATACGTGTTAATGGAATCCTAGCTTACGGCCCTGTTCTCACTGGAGAGTTAATCGAAAAAAACGCCATACCTCAGTATTGTGTTACGCCGGTTAAGTCTCTGTTGAGAACACGGCCTATAAGTCCGCGCTATCCCTACACAGCTAAATACCTAACGGAATATGCCAAATGTTATGTTTAACATAGTACATACCTACCTTAGGCCTCGTGGCTGTTGCTGTCTTGGCTAAAGTTTCACCACACGTCCTCGCAATAATAATACTATTCTATTACCTGTTCTCATTTAGCTACTAAGTCTATAAAACGTTCTAGTAAATAAACACCCTACGGTTATGGGTTTATATATCGTCGAATCGGTAAAACCAAATACAAAGACATAATAACTAACTCAGTACTTATTATTGTTAATATTATCTAAGCTATAAATTATGAGTAGCAATAACTTCCAGAGAAATTAACTTCGAATATTCAACAGCCTACCTCTCTGATTCTCTTGAGATTTTGACACGTGGGGTGCGAAACACTCCAAAATATGATTTAAGGCCAAAAAGGTAAATCTGCGTTCGCCGACATTAGATGACTATTTAGCAGCTTCTTTGTCATCAATACCAGTCTTCTAAATGGGCGCGGGCAGTTAGGCTGACGCGTACGTTAGGCACGTTTCGCAAATACGACCCCTGTGGAGATGATTAATTTTACTATGACGCATTTCAGCATGTGATAGTAAATTTTAGATATCGTGCTAAAAACCTAAATATCGTATGTATGATACAGAACAGCCTGTCTAAAGCGGCCACCTGGTGGAGTGTAAGCAATTAGTCAATGTAGTCTCGTTATGGGCTCTGAAAACGCACCTTAAGGGGCCGATGCTGGGCCGATACCGGGCCGATCGGCTCGGTATCGGCACAGCGTCAGCCCAGTAGGATGCGTTATCTGAGGAGTATGCTACAACGTTACCAAATTGAATAGCAGTGTCACGAGTTCAAGAGTACCATACATGTAAGTTGTAGAATATTCCTAGTCAAATTAGTTTTCAAAATATTGAGCAGACCATTCCTTGCATAATAAAGAGCTTTCTTCATTTATGTTCTCTATTATAAGCGCGTTCCGTTGCAAATGATTAAGATTGTAGACAATAATAATACTACTACTAATAAAAATAATAATAATAATAATAATAATAATAATAATAATAATAATAATAATAATAATAATAATAATAATAGTAATAATAATAATTAATAATAACTAGAAGACACTTACTGATGTAGGGTAAAGCGGCGTAATATGGACCCTTTAAGGATGAAGCACTTTTTCTCCAAAATGATAGGTCCCGTGGAGTAATGGGTGGCATTTATTTGCAGCCTGGATGGTCAGGTATGTGTGCCATATGCACGGCTTATTAAGTTTTAAAGAAGCCTTTTTTTCGAATCTTGAATTTCTTTCCCGAGGTGGCCATATTCCCATATGGGTGGGTAATATGGCATCCATGTGGCCATATTACGCCAACTGATATAAGATAATATTTTACTAACAGATTTTATTAAATGATGCTAAATTCAGACGTGGCAAAAACAAGATGTATTACTGGCTTAATTAACCATCGATCACTGATAGAAAATATGCCTCAGCAACCTATGAAATATGATTATGAAATAAATGACGTCTGGCAGTACCTGCTTTAACTTATTAGTCTTCCAAAGCCAACAAATTTCAACAGTAAACCAAATTCAACTTCAAACATTGGACAAATTGCTGGCCTAACATGTGAGCATAGCACACTGAAGTATAGCGTTATTTTGGGTTAACTCACTAGTGAGAAAAAGGGTCAGAGACTCTGTGACCCAACTTAGTTATTCATCGCAATAGTCACAAATGTATGCATATATCAACCCTTCGTGGTTGGTGCAAAGCTCGTGAGCCCAATCTAAACAAATGTTACATTTGATCCAGTCCTCTCCGTGGCAGCTCGTTGACCAAGGTTCCTTACAAACAAGACAGAACCACGCTTTCAATTTGGGTGGATGCCGTGGCTTTCCCATGTGCTTCTTGGTGGTTTTTTGCTGGGGCTTTTCCCTTGCCTTTAGACTTGGCTTGTCCCTTGCATTTACTGGTTACTGTTCGTTTCGATTTTGAAGACTCGAGTGTCTTTTTATAAGGAGAACTTGAACTAAAAGAGACATCCGTTACATTTCTATCAGTATGTTGTCCCTCACACGAGGTAGAAGGCTGGGGATCGGGGATAAGTCCACTGATTTCAACAGACTCACACGCGGTAGAAGGCTGGGGTTCGGGGATAGTTTCCCCGATTTCGACAGACTGGTCAGCTGTTTCCTCCTTGGGGATTGACATCTGAACATGGGGACCAGTTCGAGTCTCTGTAGCAACTTCATCGATGTCAGTAGACTCATCGGTTTCATCTCTGATTGGTGTTCTGGGGATAGGGGGTCTCTGTTTCAGTGGGCTGGCTGTCGGGTTCAAATCCAGTGATATCTGCTGCTATATAGTCTTCATCTGTGAATACGTTATGATTAAATGGCACAAGGCCACGATTGCGAAATCCATTCGAAGCAATATCTACGGTTGCTGGTTTGGAGTATGCTGCACGCAGAAGTTCTTGGACCAGTTGTTCAGATAGAGCATGTCCTGGATGGTTTTATAACCATAAATGAACGTCAGTGTTGTATGCGGAATGGAGGGATTAAAAAAAAGGTTCTAACAAGCGGCTGTAGCTTGTGAGTGCAGTGGGACGGAAGTACCAGCAGCTTTACATTGTTCTCACAGGCTTTCTCTATTACAGCTAGGTTCTGTGTGTGTGCGTGCGTGCGTGCGTGCGTGCGTGCGTGCGTGCGTGCGTGCGCGCGCGCGTGCGTGTGTGCGTGCGGAGTGCGTGTGTGTTTGCGTGTATGCGTGTATATATGTATCTATGTTTATCACTGGTGGCTATCGGTTAATTATTATATAAATCTCTCATTCAAGTGCTTCCAATACAGTTTTCCCAATGGCACGTTGATAAGTCTCCCTGTGGAGATGCTGGACTAGACTGTCATAGCATGGAGGAACAAATTCATTCTGTTTTATGGTCTTGAAGAACAACTTGTATCGCAAACTGTTTATACCCCCCCCCCCCCACCCCCACAACATCTGAGTTGGGTTGGTATATTCAACACACCAACTCAGTAGATATCTCTTTTAAATCATCGTCTATCAATATAGCAAGGCTCTGAAAATTCTCTGGATCAGCAGCGACGAGTAATCTCAAACGGTATTTTATCGGTATTTTATAATTGGACCAGTCGTTCTCTCCGCTAAATTCGGGAGGGAGAATGACTCGACCAAGACCACGGGAAGAATGAAGCGGTTGAAAGTCAGGTGGTGGTGGTATCCGGGAGACTTATGAATACACTGATGCTGGTCGTTGTGCAGGTGGTGGTGGCGGTGGTGTTGGTGTTTCCCGTCGATGCCGATGCCTAGGAGTGAGACGCGCATACTCCAATCTAGTGAAGCCCGCCCCATTGTAGAGCCATAAACCGGCATGGGTCTATAGACGGCAGGTGGATTATCGTGAAGATTACGTGGGCGTTCTTCTCGTGGTGAGGACTGATATTCCTCATATGGCGGTGGTGCAGTCGGCTGGCTGTCGTGGTGTGTAGCATGACTGATGTACTGGTGAAAAGGTGGTGCCGATTCCTCCGGATGATGTCGTGGTGTTCCCCTAGAATATAGTGACGTTTTTGATGGGGGCGGCGCGGGAGGTTGTCTATGATATGGATTGTCACCCTGCCATACAGTTTTTGTAGATGGCACGGGTGAACAATAGTAGTCTGAAGGATTGTAGGTGTGACCATAATCTGGTCTTTGTTGTGATCGTCCATGGTTCTGCCCTGATGGAGTTGGTCTTTCGCGGACGTCCGATATAGTTCTAAACTCTGTTCCCGCCTGTGAGGCAGCCCGAAAGGTGTTGATTCTGCTTGCGAATTTCTGGCATAGTCAGTGAGCATGTGAGCTGGGTATCCATCGTCTGACGCTACCTCATGGTCGAGGGAGTCATCGCTGAATGGAGATGGTATAGAACTAAGCTCACTATACGGTATGGGTGTGAGTTCGCCGTGCGTTAATAATGATGTTCTTTGGGCCACACATCAGGCGCCACTTGTAGCTCACGGGGTAGTGTCAGGCCATTCTGGTGTCTGGTGTCGACTCACCATGCCGCATGTGCACGACGAGTGAGGGTGCTGGTTAGCCGCCGGTCTTGGGGTTACGAATCCCATGCGATACTGCCCTACGGGTAACAAAGACCGGCTCCTAAGGCCGGTGGAATTCGTTCCAGTGGGGCCGTGCAACCATCGTCGCGAACATTAAACACTACAGTCTCATCCCAAGAGTGTGTGTCACCAGTATGCCTGTCCATAGCAATGTCGTGATCTATGGACTTACAAGATTTGATTGGTGACCTAATTAAAATAAGTCTATACAATGATTTGACCTAAAACAGACCGTCAATTATGCTAGATAAATATAATGAGCATACGAAAATACAAGACATAGAGACAGCCTGATGAACTTTTAAACGTGGGCCTCCCGGAGGTACCACACAGACTCGTAGGGCCGCAGAGGTATCCCCGTAAAGGAGGCTCCCGCACACGAGATAACTAATTAACTTAATATAGGCTATTATACCTCTAAGCTGAAAGGAAAGAAAATTATCTTTTAGAGTGTCGAAAAACCATGTGCCTCATGCGGGTACTACTCCTAGTGCTAGTTTGGGTGAGGAGTATTATCCTCACATGGGCCATCACCACTGAATCCTTGCGCGAGGCAAGAGCCTCACGCGGGCCTCCGTCACAGAAAATGTTTCCATCACTTAAAGCGGGAGAAGAGCATTGGCCAAAAAGGGCTTACTCTAATATTCAACCAAAATGCTTTAAAGAAAAGACCATACCTAGTAAAATTATGACTATAAGGTTGCGTGCTGTTTTACGTGAAGACGGGACAAGCAATTCACGTAGGATTCCCATGTTACCGTCTTATGTAGTTTTCAATATGCTGAATTAGTAGTTGCCGCTTTTATTTATGCGGGCATTCTTCTATGACTAACATAATATTTAGTTTTTAGAGACAAGAACTGTCTTAGGCCGCAATGGCTGGCGTCGACCTAGCATTTAGATACAGCTGTCATTGAGAACGGATACCATAAGACATCAATACCGAAGACAGCATGCATACATATTACTTCGCAAGATCTCCGAACTGGGTAAGAGTCCAGACATCTTGCTCCGTAACCACATAAAGGGTCACAGGACATTGGTTACTTTACACAAAAGCATCTTTTAGGTAACTGATCTATCGTTATGGTGGGTGTAAGAGAGACGAATACCCACCGTGAATGTCCTTCCCGTGAGGGCGTGGCAGATCCTGATATCATGCCCAGACATTCTTACAGAATTTGGTTGGGATGCGCATCTCGCCCGTCACCAGGTCATACAGAGCTATCTTTTTAATCTGAGATTAGGTTTAAACGAAAGTTGCCCAGTTATGAACTGCGGTGCGGGAGGATTGTCCAGCAGATAAAAGGAAATAATAATTAAACTATGTTTTCACAGTGCTTCCTACCTTGGCAAGGATAACTAACTACTAGGTATCAGAAGATACGCGGGAAAGGTGTGTGATACCACACCCTGGCCATCACCGCTTGGAAACCCCAATAGTTTCCCATGGACGGATCAGACCATGGTGCGGATAGGGGCATCCAAACAATTAAGAAGCTATAAGGCTTGGTGGAACATGAAGAGAGACAATAACTTAGAAATATGAGGCCCATTAAGTATGTTGGCCAATCTTACACAACCTTGCCGGAGTGCGGGGCTAAATTATCGCAACTACCGGAAAAGAGGCGTACACTATGTGTCTCCAAAAGAAGAAATTGTCTCTAATCATATTAAACCTATCCTATCGAGCTGAATAGAAAGGCTTTTAGTCAGTTGCCTGCGGGGCTAAACAGAGTTATAGCACGGACAGCGACCTCAGTGAAAAATTGTTGGTGGCGGGAGAACGTGCTGCATATATAAATATGAACATTACAGACATACACTTGAAAAAACAAACACAAACAACAATAACCACACACCTGCACACATCTACCCAGACGAATTGGCCCAAATAATGAGATACATTCTTACAAAAAACAGCTTCCAATTCAATGAAGACTACTACATACAAACACATGGAACAGCCATGGGAGCCAAGTTTGCTGTCAAATATGCTAACATTTACGTGTACACCATAGTAAGCAGAATGTTATCAACATGGATGGGCAGCACTCCATCTCACTTAGTTAGATACATAGACGACATATTTTTCATTTGGAACACCAGTGAGAACGAACTACTTGAATTTTTCCCAACTACCCAGTAGTAGCATTCAAGAAAAATAAAAGCATTAGGGACCACCTAGTCCACTCTAGCCTAATTAAAATAAAAAATCCAGATGCTAACAATAAGATCGTACCGACACCAGATGACACTCACGACATAGTAGGGACACTCCAACAATGCAACAACAGCAATTGCATCACATGCAAACAATACATGAACACTGCTGACAAATTCACTAGTTACGTCACTGGTAAAGACTACAAAATCAACACACAAATGAGCTGCAATACCACCAACATTATTTACCTCATAGAATGCAAACAATGCAGCTCTCAATACATAGGAGAAACAAGTCAAACACTCAGCAAACGACTCACACAACATATCCATGCAATCCGACACCAAACAGACACGAGAATCTCATGGCATTTCAACCATCCAAGACATTCTATGAAAGACATCACGATAAGACCAATTGAAAGAATTTTTACAGATAACAAAAAACTAAGATTAAACAGAGAACACTACTGGATCAAAGAACTCAAAACGATTCACCCGTTCGGAATAAACAAAAAAGCATAACACACTCACTCACTCACACACCCACCCATCCACCCACCCACCCACCCACCCACCCACCCACCCACCCACCCACCCACTCACCCACCCACTCACTCACTCACTCACTCACTCACTCACTCACTCACTCGCTCACTCACTCACTCCCTCACTCACTCACTCCCTCACACACTCACTCACTCACTCACTCACCCACTCACTCACTCACTCACTCACTCACTCACTCACTCACTCACTCACTCACTCACTCACTCACTCACTCACTCACTCACTCACTCACTCACTCACTCACTCACTCACACATAGGAGGTTTGACGGAAGTTTGCAGACTGGCAGGTATGCATAGGTAACTATGTAAATATCTGGGTCGGCGTTTTTAAATACTTAGTTATTCTGTTTGTGTCTTTTTGTATCACTTTGCGGAGGGAACTATTTCTTGCTAAAGACTCACCATCAGGACCCTTTAGGGTGACTATAGATCTTTTCATAGATACAACTGTATATGGACGTGTACTCTATCGCGTTGTGATTTTGTTAGAGCGATTTTGTCTAACTAAGACCAAATTACCATGTTTGATTCGCGAAGGTTTGGCACTGTAAAGTTTATCCACATACAATTTCATTCGGATCTTTGCTGTGCAATCATTTGACTGAGCTTTTACATGGAAATCAGTAACAGGTTTGGATACAGGCTGTGGTAGCTTTGTTTTGATTGGTCGGTTAAAGAGACGTGTCGCTGGAGGAATGTCGGTTGTAGGGTGAGGTGTTGCCCTATAGTTAAGCAGACAACTGTTTAATTCTTTCTTCCACACATTCTCTTCCACAAAAGAGCTACGTACAGTTTTTCCATTAGTCTGCGTGAAGCACTCTGGTTCGCCATTAGGTTTAGGTCGCAAAGGTGTAACCGTTCGATGTTTGAAACCTGTTATCACTGTGTAACTTGCAAAATCTTGTCCATTAAATGGAGGACCATTGTCAGGTTTGAGTTTATCGACTATGTCATATGTGACAAACATAATATCTAGTTTTGGAATAACATGACTAGCCACTATGGATTTGACTACTTCTACAACTGGGTATCTTGAAAAATCGTCTATAACGACTAGAAGGTAATCACCAGCAGGATATTGACCACAATACTGACACGACCCCATGGTTTGCTCAGCATGGTTGTCATGCTGAGAGGTTCTGACTTTGCTGCTGGAGCATTTGCCTGGCATGGTCAGCATGTTTTAATTTACGTCTCTACATCTTGAACCATTTTGGGATACCAGACCTCACGTAGACACCTTTTAGTTTTTACCACTCCCTGCTGACCTTCTTGTGCTACTTTGATGACATGTTGTCGTAAAGATGGAGGAACAACCACCCTGTACCACGCAAAATGATTCCTGGTAAGCCAACAGTAAGTTCATGTCGAATTTTGTAAAATGGTTTCAACTGAATGTCCCATTTGTTCCAAATATTAGAGTTAACAGCTTTAGCTAGTGTATTCATTTCCACATCATCTTTGTAAGATTCTTGTATTTCACTGGTTGAAAGTGATTTTGGAATTGAATGTTCTGCCAAAAGGTTCACAAATTCATCGGCTTTGTCCCAATCAGATGACGGCTGATATTGCTGCGGATGGCATGAAAGAAAATCAGCCAGATTTTCTGTGCCAGGTTTGTACCAAATTTTTAGTTCATATGATTGAAGCCATATTTGTCAACATGTGATGCGTGCTGGGGGTTGAGATTGAGGTCTGTTGAACATTGGATCGAGCGATTTATGGTCTGTTACAGCAGTAAAAGAGATGGCCGAAAACGTAGAGATGAAACCTCTCACAGACCCAAACAATAGCAAGTGCTTCACTTTCCATTTGAGAATACCGCTGTTATGCATCTGATAATGTCCTACTAGCATATGACACATTGTGCGTTTGATCATCTGGACCAGCCTGCATGATAACTGCACCGATTCCCACCGGTCTAGCATTTACATAGATTGATGTCTCCAGTTTTGGATCAAAGTAACTAACAACAGAGTCAGCAGAGAGTTCATCTTTGGGTTTTTGAAAGGCAATTTGCTGTGTCTCTGTCCAGGACCATTCTATATCTGGTTGTGTTAGTTTTCGTAGAGGCTCAGTAATCGTTGCATAATTTGGAATGAGACAAGATACGTAGTTTGTCATCCCGAGGAAACTTTTCACTGCAGCTGGTGTGCATGGAGCGGAAGCGTGTTGTATGGCGATGACCTTCTGTGGGGCCTGGAGATACACCATCTTTGGAAACGTTGAAACCATAGAATGCAGGGCTTGCTTGATTGAAAACACACTTATCTTAGTTCAGGGTAATGTTCATCGTACTGACATACAGCCACTCACATTGCTTTGCTGTTCGATGCCGTACTTGCAAACCCGCGATTTCTCGCTATGTTCGCTGCTGGTTTTCAGGTAGCCAATCAGATTTCTGCCTACTTCAATTTCGCTATAAATTTAAAGATAGAGGTGTAGCTTCGTGCCAACATCGATGGAGTGCTTGTGAGACACAAATGCCAATCTATGTGATTGCCAGTATATTAGTAGGATGATAATAACCGAGCAATTTTATTAGGTCGTTGTTGACTGACCTCATTTATAAAGTTTCGCGGACTTAGCCCAGACATCAAAAGCCTGCACGCATGGGACCCGACACGGGAGCCTCAGTGGGAGGTGAGACCATGCGATAGGATGATGGGTAATGTTATTTTCACGAAAACATTGTAGAGCTATGCGTAATGATTTGTCATGAGTGCCCTCTGTTTCATCGAAAATAAACACATCATCTGATAGGTTTCGCACACCAGGTATACCGCAGAAGACGTGTTAAATTACCTGTTCAATAATCTCGGAAGCTGAGGATAAACCAAGTAAGAGTGTCTTATACCGCCAGAGTCCTTTGTGGGTTGAGAAACATGTTAGATACCGTGATTCTGGATCTAGCGCGATTTGGTGATATCCCTGTTTAAGATCTAATTTTGAGAAGACTGAAGCGCCGTTTAGATCATGAACTACTTCATCTATTGTAGGCATAAAATGTCGTTCACGCTGAACTGCTGTATTTGGAGCTCTCATATCTAGCACACATATCATGACACTCGATTTGCCCTTTTTCGGTACAAACAAGAAAGGTGAGACCCATGGTGTAGGCCCTTCAACTCGCTCAATGATATCTGCTTGTTCCAGCGAGTTGAGTTCCTTCTCGACCAGCTTACGTAAATGAAACGGAATTTGCCGCAGGGTTTGCGCAACTAGTTTGATGTTCTCATCGATATGAATTTTGAATTGGCAGTTTTTTAGCTTGCCAACTCCTTGAAATACATCTGCGAATTCATGTATAAGTTTGCCAGGCTGTGTTTTAGAGTTAGCTGTAATCTGATTTGGAAACTGTTGTGGAATTGCGTTTATATTTTCTATCGAAATATTCAATAAACCAAGTTCTGTAGCAGTATCATAACCAAGTGGTGATCCGCATTTTTGATCAGCCACTTAGAACACTGCACGACTAAGTTTTTGTTTCGTTTCTACTGCGGCATCAAAAGTTCCTAACATGCGCACTGAGATGTCTGAAGGATAGACGAAAATCTTGACTTTGGTGATTTCAGTTTTATTTAGTTGTGTTTTGCAATGCTATTGAAGCTGAGTTTGTCATTTACCGATGCACCACTATCAATAAGTGCATTTACATTTACATCGGTAATTGAGACACAGTTGTCTTTGGCTGTTTGGTGCCTTAGCTAATACTATATGCCCGATTATTCACAGTGAAAACATAATCGTCGGCATCAGTTGTCTCTTCTGTATAGGCAAGCTGATTTACTGATTTCTGTCTTGGATTATATTTTGATTGATTTTGAAAGCTGTTTCTCTGATTGTTTTGTGAACTTCGACACGCGTTTGCAAAGTGATTTTGTTTATAACATTTGTCACATGTTTTACCAATAGCTGTGCATGGGGTGTCTATGTGAGGCCAGTTTCTACCACAGTTTCCGCATATTCCCCTGCCATGTGCATTGACTTTAATCTGCGGGGCTTGATGACCGTGTGTACTGAGTTTAATTTGCTGTCGCAGTTTTGGCGAAGATTTACTGAACTGTTTCTGATTTTGACCATGTGACACGGAATTCAGTGTTCTCGTTTGTCTCTGAATGCATTTCCATGTGCTGTGTGTGTAGGTTTGGCGTTTCTAATGCACACGAAATGTCTAGTATCTTTTATAGTATAATGTTAGTTTCCCTTAACAGTCTCGACGACTTGATCAGCAATTGCATCATTTATATCTGCAAATGCGCACACAACCGATAACGCACGTAGACGCGTGGAGAATTGTGAAATTGACTCGCCCATTGCTGATTTTCCTGTTTTAATACAATAGCGAATATTTTTATGAGATAGAAAATACTCGTTGAGTTTATCTGCTGTTCTTTAAAACTCTCACCTGTCTCGGCAATCTAAAAATAGAGGCGTGGCTTCTTCGAGAATACACCTAGTCTAATGTAATGACCGACCATCTTATTGCGCCATCACAACCACCAGACTGTTACACAGACTCCACTTCGGAGACCAGACAGATCGGGACATCAGACATCACACCTCTGTATTGGACTGTAAAAGGAACAATATGGATCGTATTGCTTTTAGTATCATCTTAACCTATGTATCACTAGCTTGATACAGACATTAAAATGGACTTGATCCATCCAGCGGTTCGTGTGATATCAGCATCTACGCAATGTCAGCAATTTGCTGACCTCATTTTGTGCGACAGATTTGGACAGAATTTGAATTTTACGACGACTTCAGAGAGACTAGTTTTCTGTTAACTACTTGTCATACAGACTTCTATAGGATTTATTTCATCTCGTTTTACATGAATTAATATTGTCTGGTATGAAAAGAGTAGCGATCGTGTCCTTTTAAGTTTCAATTCTTTCTACCACCATATATGGGCTCCTCTTGGTCTGCAAATTTATTTTTGCCGATAACTGTTAGAGGGATACTGGGATGTACAATGTAGCGTAAACCCGCCTGCCATGTTAGCGTTATTGCTATTATTATATATATACTGAGCCAAAAAGGTTTAGCAACAGTGAAGTTTGGTTTGTTGTATTAAAACTATGCGTCCATTTATAACCAAATCTGCAGGCATGTTTCGTCAATGTAATGTCTCGCTGATCATGAAGAAACGCAAATCATTTCTTGCACCTCTCGGCCACACGCTTACTGCATGTGAAAATGCATTTTTGATGCACTGGCCCACATTGGTGGGTAACGAAGGAAAAAATTCACCATATTGCAAAAGCAGATATCGAACGTTAACAGAAAACGCTTAAAAGTTTACCCTATCGAACATGGGCCACCGTGCAGGGCTACCTGAAAATCAGTGCCATGAAGCAATGGTAACTCTTTGCAAAGCAGAGCGTTCGCGCTGTCGCTCGACATTTTAGTGTTCACACCTCAACCATTTCCCGTCTCCGCCAACGTGAGAAAGGAAACTGGACATGTTAATGACCGACCACGATCTGGCAGACCGAGAGCAACAACACCATGAGAAGACCGCTACTTAGTGACGTCCTCACGATGTCACATGTTTGCTGTCCCGTAATTTGCACACCACTACCGGCACTACAGTGCATGCACAAACTGAGTGAAACAGACTCCAAGGTTGCTGGACTGCATGCCCGTCGGCCACTTGTTGCTGTTCCGCTTACAGAGCGTCACATCGAGAATCGGTTTGCATGGCTAAGAACTCATCAGCTATGGCGTGCTCAACAATGGAGCCACGCTTTGTTCAGTGATGAGACAAGGTTTTGTGTGGATGTGGCGGATGGTAATCAATGGGTTTGGCGACGTTTACGAGAACGGTATGATGCAGCCAACATCATTCAGCACGACAGATTCGGTGGCGGCAGTGTCATGGTGTGGGCTGGAATACATGAAAATGGCAAAACAGTTCGTATTGTGATTCGCGGAAATTTAACGGCTCAACGTCACTGTGAAGAAGTTGTCGCCCCTGTTGTCATCCCTTTTATGCAGCATCATGCAGACTTTATGTTCCAGCAAGACAACACCCATCCTCATTCAGCTAGGGTCACCAGTGATTTCCTTGAGGCTAACAACGTTCCGGTGTTGGACTGGCCAGCATGATCACCGGACCTGTCTCCTATCGAACACGTGTGGGACATTCTTGGCCGTATGGTGCGTGAGAACCATCCACATCTTCACAACGTGCGGGAGCTGGAAGCTGCACTGCTCCAGGAATGGGATGCGAGGCCTCTTCGTGACATCAGGTGCTTAATTTGAAGCATGAGAAAGCAATGTACGGTAGTGGTTAATGCGCGCAGAGATCACGACCGGTATTGACAGCTCAGTGTCATTATTTATATTGGACCCTTCGGTTGAATGATGCCGCGTTAAAGGTGCGATGCTAGCATCACAGTAACAAGAGACTGTTGTTCAAATTGGAAAATGCTATCAATTAAATAATATATTTGAATCAATTTATTGTTTTTGTTAAATAACATTTATACAGTAATATTCTCAGTGTTGCTAAACTTTTTTTGTTCAGTATACATTGTTTGACCGTCACTTACATTATTAGCTCAGTGGCTGCATCCAACCAATTCTTACTGCTTGTCGGTATAATGTGCTCAATTCGCCTTTTGTCCTATATTTTATGTGCATAGCACTATGCTTGTCATTCTTTGCACCTAATTAAAGTGGAGTATTGTATTTTTTGTAGTGTAGCATCAGCAGGACCATCAGACTATCTCTTTTTGTCTTTTTGTATAATGTTTCCTTTATTATTTCTACAACATTATGATTGTCATGCTTTATATGTAATGAGACTTGATAACAAGAGTTAACAGGTTAACCTACAACTCACATATCATGTTCTTCTCTTTAGAATTAAGCCATGCTAATCCCATTTGCAAGAAAGCAGAAACGGTGCTGAATGTTTTGTGGCCAATATGACTGAAAACTATTGTTGCCCAGACAGCAAGGGCTTCTGATCATATTATTCTCAAAATAACCAGCAGAATATGATATGCATATCAGAGGATCTAATCTTATCCTATTTTATTTTTTAGTTAACTATACATCTCAGAATATACAATGATATGCGATAATAATTATAAACACCAATGTCTCACCAGAACTAAGTAAAAGTCGTAATCACAACATCTAGACCATGGAATATCTTATTGTCACCGCCATATCAGTATCCCAAAGCACTCCTAGGTGGTATCAAGACTCATCCTACGGAGACTCTCACGATCGAGAGTACTCACATACATATCTCTGTGTCAGTTGGCTGCTCCTTAGATGGCGCCACGAGTGAGCCCACTCACCTCTGCAATCCTGACCACAACGAACTGATCAGAGAGTTCATGCTGGTGATCCAACGGCGAGCGTCTCTAATCTGGACAAGGGTTAGGGCACAGTACATACCCACAGACCTGGATAAGATTCCAAAGCAACAGCAGCGACTGATCAATGAGTGGTGTGACCAAGTGCCTGTACTGGGGCTCAACTCTGGGTGGTATGACCTGAACCTCATCAAGAAGTACTTTGTCGATGAGCTGACTGACAGTACCGGTACAGTGAAAGTCGCCAAGAAGGCTAGTCAGACCATGTTCCTCATAACACACGAGCTACGGTTTCTCGTACGAGGTATGGGTAAAAACTTACAGGTGTACACAGCAGAATGGTTGGTTCCCGTATAAATGGTTTGACACACATGAGAAGCTCAACTATCCAGAGCATCCTGACTACTCAGCATGGACATCTAAGCTCAAGATGGCTAGCTCTTGACGCGATCAGAGTGGGAACAGTGTAACCAGACATTCAGCGAGCATGGAATGCGGCCATTCGCCGACTGGCTGCGATACTACAACAACCTGGACGTCAGTCCATTCATTGAAGCCCTAGAGCAGATGCGGGAGTTCTACACAGAACGAGAAATAGACATCATCAAAGACGTGGTGTCTCTCCCAGGTGTGTCACTGCAGTATCTCCTACGTGGAACCGCTCATCACATGCCGGATGTTAGCCTCTATTCACCGGGAAAGGAAGCCTACGAGATGCTAAAGGGTGCTGTTGTTGGAGGTCCCAGCATCATGTTCACCAGATACCACGAGGCCGGTGTGACACGATTCCTCCAGAGTGAGCGTGTCTGCCAACGTCTACTCGGCAACGATGCAAATGCTCTGTACCTGTCAACGATGGCCAAAGAGATGCCATGTGGTAAAGAGACAGTGCGCCATTGGTCCGCTGCCAGTGGTGTAGCTAGCATTAAGGAGGCTCTCCTAGCAGACAGCCGGTTTGGGGTTGCTGAGTTGGAGTAGGTTGATCCCGAGCGCCATGATAGCTAGACCTGATAATACTCATAGAGCTGCCATGGGAAGCAGTGCCATGTCAACTGGCTGCAGTGTCGGGTCGGAATGCCTGGAGCTGCCGTTCCCACAGCCTGCAGTGTCAGGATCGGAACAACTGTATGGCCCATACTATGCATAGGTGCGTTGATGTCAGTGTTGAAGCCGAAGTGGACACCGGAGGAACTCCCCTCGACTATCATGTTGTTATAGCCCCTGACTTGGAGGTCCTAGATGTTCACGATCATGTTGCTCGGAATCAACCATAGGTGTGGTGAAATAGCAAAGTCAAGTTTGCGACAGGCCTTCTGCAACCCTTGCTGGAACTTAGCAATAAGACTACTGGTGTCTGCCACGATGATCATATCCTCAACGAGACTGATGAACATGGCCTGGACCTCTGCTCCACTGACACCATCTATGGAATACCGCAGCTGGGTCTGTGTTGTGAGGAGGCAGTAGCACAGGGCTTCCAGGGACTGGTTGATCCGAATGATCCCTGCTGGTGTGAGGCCTGAGGTGGTGTGTGGGACAAAGTACTTCCACACATCTGGATAGTCCTGCCGCATGCCAGTGATGTGCATATTTTGCACCAGCGCTCCAGGGTCGGAGTCTGGATCAAACGAGAATGTTGCTGTCTTCCGATGGCCTACTCGTCGGGGTGTTCGATAGGGGAATCATGAGTAGTCACATCTCGGGTCACCGTACATAACCCCTAGACTGCTGTTGTCACCACCATGCCACCGATAGTCTGGGTGAGCGCTGAACTCTCTCTGTAGTCTGCTGGCCGCTGAGACGCTATGACTGTTGAGCTGTGGGTCGAAGTCGTTTGTATCAGGGAGGCTTGCACCAAGCTCATGGAGGGTTCATTGCACCGTGAAGTACACGTGGCATCTGAGACAGCTGGCGATGAGCACAGCTTCAGGAGCACCAGAATAGGCATGAAGCAGGGTAGAACTGACTCCTCCCAATCCTGCCGTGGCACACCACATGGCAAACTTCAGCTCCTGGTTCCATTATGAGAGGCTTGGAGCAGCCATCCGAGTATGAGCTTGCTTCGCATCCTTGATGGTGATGGGGCGGTTGGTCAGCAGTCGTGGGTTGACGGAGAAGCTGGTTCGGGGCCGTCCATCCACTGTGATGGAGAACGGTGTTAGCTCCAGTATATCATCCAGTAGACCTCTCAGGCTAATCAAGGGTGTATCCAGGAGGGTCGGTTGGCTCCGGATGACTGTCGTGAGGTTCAGTGGGAAGGCCATCTATACTGGTGTCTTAAACCTACCGTACAGGCAGCACACTATTTGTAGTCATCTCGACTCCGGAGACCAGCGAGGTGGCCTCGCCATAACATCTCGTTTTTTTACTCCTCCATATCAACCCGTCCACTGGAGCCTTTGAGGTATTGCTGTCGCACATTATGTTTCTCCGTGCGGTACAGGGCGTGGACCTTCAATATATGGTGGTACTGTTCATCAGTGACCTGGCCATCCTCGAGAGCTTCGCTGACAGACTCGTCGATAGTCCGTAGCATACTCTGTGCCAGTGTCACGTACTTAAAAATGCTTCTCCAGCCTCCTTGTGATCTGCCGCTGCCCTATCCCCAAGCCCATGGCCAAGACTGTGGAGGCTAGTGTCACTCCACCCAGCGGAATGCCGATGATGGCACACACCCCTGTAGTGAGAGTGGCCACAACTGCCACCCCAGCACTGGCTTCAATCACACCCGCACCAGTGGTTGTACACGCGAGGACATTGTAGGCTGTCTTATATCGCCTGCACGTTCTGGTGTTCTTTTCTGTCTCATGGACAAGATTCTGCCTGATGGAACCTATCTGCTGGAGTCGCCAGCCGTGGATGGTACTGCCCTCGTCAGCCATCGGGGAGGGGTATAGTTCTGGTTGCTTCCATTACTCTGATATTGCCATATTATATCTGGACGCTTAAATGGCACCACCTACAGAATCTGCTCATGATTCATAGAAGGGTTCATTTTGGAGAGCCTGGCGAACCATGCCAGTTTGCTGGTGTCGAGACAGACGACTCTTAGACAGTGGTCATCCAGCACTATGTCGGGTGCCAGTAGCTTTCTGAGACGTGACATCTGGAACTTCACCTTATGACCAAGATAGTAGGTTCGCCGCTGGATGGCTTTTTTGGTCTTACACTGCTGCGCCATCTCGTCTTCACACTGTATGACATCTGCCTCATCCTCGTCTGTCAAGACTCCTGCATCCCGCTTACTCTCCTCCAGGAGGGCCTGCCAGTATCGGGAACCTTCATTGTTCCTTCGCCTCCCTGCAAGGCTCGCGTTCTGTTGATACCAGCTCTCCCGCTGTAGTCGCTCTACTTCTTGTTGCAGTGCGAGCATCTGTTCGTTTAATGACTTTATCTGTGCAGGGGTATTGAAGGGGCAACCCTGTAAATAGCTCCTCATCATCTCGGCAAAGGTCAGATATCCCTGGGGCCAGTTTCACAAAGGTGCGTAAGTACGATATTGGACGTAAATATGGCGTAAGTACGGTAGGGGGGGGGGGGCGTAAATCGTGTTTCACGAAAAGCGTGTAACGTACACGGGGGGGGGGGGGGGGGGGGGGCATAAATATGGTCGTAACTTACGCGTGCTGAGACCCACGCGTAAGTTAGACTAAAACGTCTAACTCAGAACATCACGTTCAGAATCGCTTTTTCCAGCGTACACAGCGAGTATAGTATTCGCGAGAGGCTAATTAGGTCAACATTTAGATCGGGAACACGTGTTAAAATTAGATCTTTTTATTCCGAATGTATTGCTATCGACACAGACAGATCATCACTGAAAGGTTTGGCTTTACTATATACCGTAGTTTAAGCTGCCAAAATGAGTCACCAGTTTTCGAATATCTCATTCGCTGTTCTGATAGAGCTCATATCTTCTGCCTCGCCTCGCTTCTAACATGTCAAAGCTGCATCTTCGATCTAAAAGCGCAGGCAATATTTTGTTGTTTGAAATAATCGAGCCATCGTCCTCTAAAAATAACGCTTCAAATCCGGGATTTAATTTAATCGATAAAGCCTGTCAATTACGACCACACTATAGGAGCACAGTATAACTGTCAGAATATGATTAGTGAATCGAGCCGAGACCCAAGTGTATGCCTTAGGTGACAGATAGTAGTTATTTTGAAAATAGATTGAGTGGGTTGTTGTTTCCTTAAGTGCTTTACTGTCAAATTGTTTTCAAAATAATCAGCCAGTTATTTATAGCCATTTTAGCCTGTATACTTTGTCATAAATAAGACAAGTTAATTCTCTTTTTCTGTTAAATGAATTTTCGAATACCGGTACAGCCCTGCAGTAATTATAGATGACAATTTTTGTAAATTTACCACTTGAATGACTGGCTTCGTTATCGAGCCAATTTTTCAAATGGTAAAATCTAAAAAATAGTTGCCACATCCTGCAAGCTTTCATGGTTTAATGAAAAAAGCTGTTAACCCTTTAATCCTTGAATTGAAGAATAAATTCCATGTTTTCATTGAAAATGTCCTTTTGCCGACCAAGAGATTATTTTTTAAATTTTAATACTGGAATGACTGGTTCGGTTATTGTGCCAGCCATCCCAGTGGTAATTTTCAAAAATAATCCTCTTAGTCTGCAAATGCACATTTCTCATGACCACTGCAGAAGCTGTTTTTGACTGGCTAAAGAGTTAAAACAAGAAAACAAGAATCATTTCCAGTGACTTCTATTTCCTTTGTTAAAACCAGCCATATGAACCTGTGGTCGAATAAGGTGGTGGCACAATATACACTCTCTGAATCTGAATTGTTTAAATCAGATAGTCATATTGGATTTTGAATGCAGGGCAATTGTCATAGCCACAATTGATATTGTCAAAAGGAACAAATGATGAAAGTTGTTAAGTTCCATCATGCAAATGTCAAACTTATTGACAGACAAACTAACAGACCTGTGTACACACTAACGTTTTTCAAGTATGGCTGCCTTGAAATTAAAATATTCCTCAAGGAAAAGGTTTAACCCTTTAATGGCATGGTTCATACACAAGTACACAGAAAGTCCGGGAAAAGTGTGGAATTATAAGAAACCAATATATTCAGGCCTTGAAAATTATGGAAAATTTAATATTTTCTCCTTCAGCTTTGGAAAATGTATGGGAAATTAAAATATTGTCGGATGTGATTATCATTTGCAAAATAATATGGATAATAATCAAAATATTGATGATCTTAGCTACAAATTTCATAATTTCTCTGAAAAATTTGGCAGCTTTCATATGGACACAGATTTGAGACATAAAATGGGACTAGAAATTGATTAATTAGGTCTGGAAAAGGTGTAGAAAAAGTATGGAATTTCATTCTGCAGAAGACAACTTATCACTGAAATGACAGACTGGCTTGATGATTTAGCCAGTCATTCCCGTGATAAGATTTCAAGAATAGCATTCTCTTGGTCTGCAAATGGATTATACATTGCCCCATAGAAAATGTCCATTTACAGACCAAGAGAAGACTATTTTTGACAACTTAACACTGGAATAACTGGCTTGGTGATTGAACCAATCATTGCAGTGGTAAGATTTCAAAAATAGCATTCGCTTGGTCTGCGGATGGATATACATTTCCCTATAGAAAATATTCATTTGCAAACAGTGAGAAGACTATTTTTGACAACTTACCACTGGAATGACTGCTTGGTGCTTGAGCCAATCATGGCAGAGATAAAATTTCAAAAATAGCATTCTCTTGGAATGCAAAAGGATTATACATTGCCCCATAGAAAATTTCCATTTGCAGACAGTGAGAAGACTATTATTGACAACTTACCACTGGAATGACTGGCTTGGTGATTGAGCCAATCATTCTAGTGATAAGATTCCAAGAATAGCATTCTCTTTGACTGCAATTCCAGTGGGCGCAACTGGTGAATAATATAGTATATGATTCAAAAGTACTTTCCTTTTTTTGCAGCCTGTGCCAGGTTGATGAGTGTGCACCAAATCAATGGCTGGTGTAAGAGATAAGAAGGCCTTGCAAGGAGATGCAGTCTATGATTTCTTCTTCATCACTCTTAAATGATTGGATGCAGTAAATGGAATAACATCTGTAGTACCGGTACCAAATTCCCAAAAGACATTCTCAGTCAATCTCAGAATGACAAGCACACACCTGTGATGGATGTGACCACTGTGTTTCTAAAGACTGTTTTCAAAGTCTCATATATAATTGTTATTACCAACACACTCTGAAAATGACAGTTCATTACATCAATAATCATATTTAAGGCAAATACTGTATTTATTGAATGAGTTAAAAAGAAAAAATTCAGTTTTATTGATTGAAGATTTTATTTAACCTGTGTGTCAAGTTATGACAATGATTTAAAAATGGTTAATTGTTGCAGAACCAGTAGTTAGTAAGACTGGCATATATTGTTTAAAGAGTCGCATGGCCTAAATATTAAACAAATAATCGTGGGTTAGTGTCTAAATACACATATTGTGTATAGTCACTAATGTACCTGGCCTTCCTCAGTCATTTTTGTCAGTAGACACAATGAGTACTGAAAATTGGATATAAGAATCTAAAATTACACCAGTCTACAATCTATCAGTTTATACAGAATATGAATTCTGTGCTTGATGAATGAAAAATTGTGATTTTCTAACTCAGTGATGAGTATCATTCATCAAATACAGAAATCACATGCTGTATGAGCTGGTAATTGGAGACTGTTGTAATTTTCAAAAGATAATATACACCTGTGCAAAAGTTAAGCACCAGCAAAAACAATAGAACGTAGAAACATGATGGTACAACTAGGCTGCCATACTTTTTGTCCCCGCGTTAGCTGACATAATTCCAAGTACGAAATGCACATGCATGCATGACTTCACGCCGCTTGATGTCCGTGCGTGGCGGGAAACAGCACACGTGTTCAGTTATGTAAAGGTGCAGTTTGAGGTGTAGAACATTACATACAGATTTAGGCGACAAGATTAGGAATTTTGTGTTCATGACCGTGGTTTATTTGTACAGAGAGAATTAGCTCTTGATTGTGAACCGCTATGGCGAGACGAAGGTTAAGTGATCGTGTGAAATGGCAAATCATAGGCATGCATACCACTCGTATGTCATGCAGAGAGATTGGCAAACAGCTGAACATTAACCATACTGTAATCAGTCGTTTGATTGCAAAACATGGGCAAACTAACGAGGTGAAGGACAGGCCTAGATCTGGAAGACCGAAGAAGACTACTGCCCGTGATGATCGAGCCCTAGTACGCCTTGTTAGGAGATCTCCATTCACCAACAGCAGAGTGCTCAGCCAGCAATGGGAAACGCGCAATAGAGTGTCAATGTCTACCGTCAAAAAGAGACTGTATGCTGCTGGCATGAAAGCTAGGAGACCTGTCAGACGTCCTCTCCTCACTGCACACCACACAGAGGAGCGTCTGAGGTGGTGCAACGAAAGAAGACACTGGAACATGAGATCCTGGAGACGGGTACACTGGTCCGATGAAAGTCGGTTCATGCTTCATGCCACAGATGGTCGAACTCGTGTATGGAGGTCCAGACGCACGGCGTACGACCAACGTAACATCATGGAAGAAGTTCCATTTGGTGGAGGTTCCGTTATGATATGGGGGTGCATCTCATTTGATTGTAAGCTGGATCTGTTGACTGTACCTGGAACACTAAACGGACAAAGATATCAAGATTCCATACTGGATAGAGTTGTGGTCCCTCATTTTGTAAATCATGCACCTGGAACCCACGCTATATTCATGGATGACAACGCCCGACCACATCGTGCTAGAGCTGTGCATGAATACCTCCGCCAGAATGCCATCGAAACCCTACCATGGCCAGCAAGGAGCCCTGACATGAACCCTATTGAGCATATCTGGGACATTTGGGAAACATGGTGAGAAGGAGGGATCCTCCTGTGCAGAACCTACAGGAATTAACAGACGCACTCAATTTTGAATGGCAACGAATACCACAATGGCGTATCAGTCGGTTGGTGACCAGCATGAGACGTCGTGTCCAGGCCGTCATCCAGGCACAAGGTGGATATACCCGGTATTAATAATGACAGTCTCAAACTCGTGCACAGATGTTAAACTTCGTTTTCAGACACCATTAATGACAATCTAGCCACGTGTGCCAACTGTAGGGCAATAGTTGTCAGTTGTGTCAACGTAACCATATTCAGGCCTTGTTTGCAAGTTCAAACAAAAACATGCAGTGTTTCCCCACCATCATAATCAGCATTCCTCTAGTTGCATTATTACCTCTTGCACTAAGATGGATGGGTACATACATGTTTATGCTATTGCTTTCTTCATAGCACATGAATATACCCTCGCATGTGCGTAAAAATAGGGTGGTGCTTAACTTTTGCACAGGTGTATATATCTGTCCCTTGCATAATTCTACTATCCTATGCACATTTCTAGCACAGAATTTGTAATTCTGATCATAAGTTTAATACTTCTGGTCAAACGTGTTACATTTTGACCTGCGATTTCCATTTCTGCTGCTAAAATAATTACATCTCTGTCCAAATGTGATGGCTTTAATTTCAAATTACCTCATTTCAAGAAAAAAATGTTAGCATTTCTGACCAAAATGTGTATTTTTCAGCCAAAATGTGTCTTGAAATTTATTTTCAAGTGTCCTGATTCAAATTCTGAGCTTCCAAGTGAGCGATACAATCTCCAGGGTGTTTATTTGTTGGTAATTTATGAAAATATCATAGCCATTTATTGCATGGTAATGATACTTTATAATTTATTTTTTTTGGTCCATCTTAAATTACAACTACATGACAAATTTAGCCAACTTAACGGTGTATCACTCAAGCCGGCCCAGACAGTGGTACTGAGAAATGTCCATTGGTAGACCAAGAAGACTATTTTTTTAATTCTGGAATTGGAATGACTTGTATTACTATGAAATTGATTAATGGTTTAGTCATGCAAAATCATGATGCCCTTGAAATACCATATCCAGGCTAGATTGAAAGATTCAACCAATGATATGCACAATATTGCTACTGCATTTGTGCAAAATGCCAGAGTGAAATATATCATCAGATACAGTAAGTAGATGCTGGTAAATTAGCATCATGAATTTATAGCATGAGTGTCTTTCCCAAGACTCTGGAACATAAGTATCATCTGTTTAAAATAATTATTAGCTCACCTAGCCAGAATCGCCAAGTTAGCTTATGCCGTGGCGACCGTCCACTGTCCGTCTGTCCATCAACTTTTTCTTTAAATGACTTCTCAAGTGCCACTCGGTCGATTTCAATTATAGCGGCAGCATGCCTGTGTTGTAATATTTCCAATGGTAACCCATAATACGTTGCCTTATATGTTTTAAGGAGACATATGGTAACCTAAACCTTAGAAAGCTCATTGATGTCAATACTAAAATCAACAGATTAAGGTAACCTGGTTCAGGTCCCCTAAAATAAATTACGGCAACCTCATGGAGAGCGTTTTCAGCAGGTTACCATAACAGCACAGGCCTGGGCAGGAAGCATCCTTAGGGCATAGAGATTCAAGTTTGTTCAAACAGTCGATCGGCCAATTTGGCCGGTGGCCATCTTGGATTTTGGCCGATTTGTAGAAGTCTTTAAAAATCTCCGAAACCGCTTGGGAATCGATTCAAAACTCATGAAACATCATCGCTGGCAAGAGCTAAGCCAAGTTTGTTCAAGAGAACTTGATTGACCAAATGGTTTGGCGGCCATCTTGGATCATCTAGTTTTAACATCGTCGTGTCGTG
>CM067368.1:18704995-18749381 GCA_034401795.1 Chaetoderma sp. LZ-2023a | reverse complement strand
CACGACACGACGATGTTATTTATTTCATCTCGTTTTACATGAATTAATATTGTCTGGTATGAAAAGAGTAGCGATCGTGTCCTTTTAAGTTTCAATTCTTTCTACCACCATATATGGGCTCCTCTTGGTCTGCAAATTTATTTTTGCCGATAACTGTTAGAGGGATACTGGGATGTACAATGTAGCGTAAACCCGCCTGCCATGTTAGCGTTATTGCTATTATTATATATATACTGAGCCAAAAAGGTTTAGCAACAGTGAAGTTTGGTTTGTTGTATTAAAACTATGCGTCCATTTATAACCAAATCTGCAGGCATGTTTCGTCAATGTAATGTCTCGCTGATCATGAAGAAACGCAAATCATTTCTTGCACCTCTCGGCCACACGCTTACTGCATGTGAAAATGCATTTTTGATGCACTGGCCCACATTGGTGGGTAACGAAGGAAAAAATTCACCATATTGCAAAAGCAGATATCGAACGTTAACAGAAAACGCTTAAAAGTTTACCCTATCGAACATGGGCCACCGTGCAGGGCTACCTGAAAATCAGTGCCATGAAGCAATGGTAACTCTTTGCAAAGCAGAGCGTTCGCGCTGTCGCTCGACATTTTAGTGTTCACACCTCAACCATTTCCCGTCTCCGCCAACGTGAGAAAGGAAACTGGACATGTTAATGACCGACCACGATCTGGCAGACCGAGAGCAACAACACCATGAGAAGACCGCTACTTAGTGACGTCCTCACGATGTCACATGTTTGCTGTCCCGTAATTTGCACACCACTACCGGCACTACAGTGCATGCACAAACTGAGTGAAACAGACTCCAAGGTTGCTGGACTGCATGCCCGTCGGCCACTTGTTGCTGTTCCGCTTACAGAGCGTCACATCGAGAATCGGTTTGCATGGCTAAGAACTCATCAGCTATGGCGTGCTCAACAATGGAGCCACGCTTTGTTCAGTGATGAGACAAGGTTTTGTGTGGATGTGGCGGATGGTAATCAATGGGTTTGGCGACGTTTACGAGAACGGTATGATGCAGCCAACATCATTCAGCACGACAGATTCGGTGGCGGCAGTGTCATGGTGTGGGCTGGAATACATGAAAATGGCAAAACAGTTCGTATTGTGATTCGCGGAAATTTAACGGCTCAACGTCACTGTGAAGAAGTTGTCGCCCCTGTTGTCATCCCTTTTATGCAGCATCATGCAGACTTTATGTTCCAGCAAGACAACACCCATCCTCATTCAGCTAGGGTCACCAGTGATTTCCTTGAGGCTAACAACGTTCCGGTGTTGGACTGGCCAGCATGATCACCGGACCTGTCTCCTATCGAACACGTGTGGGACATTCTTGGCCGTATGGTGCGTGAGAACCATCCACATCTTCACAACGTGCGGGAGCTGGAAGCTGCACTGCTCCAGGAATGGGATGCGAGGCCTCTTCGTGACATCAGGTGCTTAATTTGAAGCATGAGAAAGCAATGTACGGTAGTGGTTAATGCGCGCAGAGATCACGACCGGTATTGACAGCTCAGTGTCATTATTTATATTGGACCCTTCGGTTGAATGATGCCGCGTTAAAGGTGCGATGCTAGCATCACAGTAACAAGAGACTGTTGTTCAAATTGGAAAATGCTATCAATTAAATAATATATTTGAATCAATTTATTGTTTTTGTTAAATAACATTTATACAGTAATATTCTCAGTGTTGCTAAACTTTTTTTGTTCAGTATACATTGTTTGACCGTCACTTACATTATTAGCTCAGTGGCTGCATCCAACCAATTCTTACTGCTTGTCGGTATAATGTGCTCAATTCGCCTTTTGTCCTATATTTTATGTGCATAGCACTATGCTTGTCATTCTTTGCACCTAATTAAAGTGGAGTATTGTATTTTTTGTAGTGTAGCATCAGCAGGACCATCAGACTATCTCTTTTTGTCTTTTTGTATAATGTTTCCTTTATTATTTCTACAACATTATGATTGTCATGCTTTATATGTAATGAGACTTGATAACAAGAGTTAACAGGTTAACCTACAACTCACATATCATGTTCTTCTCTTTAGAATTAAGCCATGCTAATCCCATTTGCAAGAAAGCAGAAACGGTGCTGAATGTTTTGTGGCCAATATGACTGAAAACTATTGTTGCCCAGACAGCAAGGGCTTCTGATCATATTATTCTCAAAATAACCAGCAGAATATGATATGCATATCAGAGGATCTAATCTTATCCTATTTTATTTTTTAGTTAACTATACATCTCAGAATATACAATGATATGCGATAATAATTATAAACACCAATGTCTCACCAGAACTAAGTAAAAGTCGTAATCACAACATCTAGACCATGGAATATCTTATTGTCACCGCCATATCAGTATCCCAAAGCACTCCTAGGTGGTATCAAGACTCATCCTACGGAGACTCTCACGATCGAGAGTACTCACATACATATCTCTGTGTCAGTTGGCTGCTCCTTAGATGGCGCCACGAGTGAGCCCACTCACCTCTGCAATCCTGACCACAACGAACTGATCAGAGAGTTCATGCTGGTGATCCAACGGCGAGCGTCTCTAATCTGGACAAGGGTTAGGGCACAGTACATACCCACAGACCTGGATAAGATTCCAAAGCAACAGCAGCGACTGATCAATGAGTGGTGTGACCAAGTGCCTGTACTGGGGCTCAACTCTGGGTGGTATGACCTGAACCTCATCAAGAAGTACTTTGTCGATGAGCTGACTGACAGTACCGGTACAGTGAAAGTCGCCAAGAAGGCTAGTCAGACCATGTTCCTCATAACACACGAGCTACGGTTTCTCGTACGAGGTATGGGTAAAAACTTACAGGTGTACACAGCAGAATGGTTGGTTCCCGTATAAATGGTTTGACACACATGAGAAGCTCAACTATCCAGAGCATCCTGACTACTCAGCATGGACATCTAAGCTCAAGATGGCTAGCTCTTGACGCGATCAGAGTGGGAACAGTGTAACCAGACATTCAGCGAGCATGGAATGCGGCCATTCGCCGACTGGCTGCGATACTACAACAACCTGGACGTCAGTCCATTCATTGAAGCCCTAGAGCAGATGCGGGAGTTCTACACAGAACGAGAAATAGACATCATCAAAGACGTGGTGTCTCTCCCAGGTGTGTCACTGCAGTATCTCCTACGTGGAACCGCTCATCACATGCCGGATGTTAGCCTCTATTCACCGGGAAAGGAAGCCTACGAGATGCTAAAGGGTGCTGTTGTTGGAGGTCCCAGCATCATGTTCACCAGATACCACGAGGCCGGTGTGACACGATTCCTCCAGAGTGAGCGTGTCTGCCAACGTCTACTCGGCAACGATGCAAATGCTCTGTACCTGTCAACGATGGCCAAAGAGATGCCATGTGGTAAAGAGACAGTGCGCCATTGGTCCGCTGCCAGTGGTGTAGCTAGCATTAAGGAGGCTCTCCTAGCAGACAGCCGGTTTGGGGTTGCTGAGTTGGAGTAGGTTGATCCCGAGCGCCATGATAGCTAGACCTGATAATACTCATAGAGCTGCCATGGGAAGCAGTGCCATGTCAACTGGCTGCAGTGTCGGGTCGGAATGCCTGGAGCTGCCGTTCCCACAGCCTGCAGTGTCAGGATCGGAACAACTGTATGGCCCATACTATGCATAGGTGCGTTGATGTCAGTGTTGAAGCCGAAGTGGACACCGGAGGAACTCCCCTCGACTATCATGTTGTTATAGCCCCTGACTTGGAGGTCCTAGATGTTCACGATCATGTTGCTCGGAATCAACCATAGGTGTGGTGAAATAGCAAAGTCAAGTTTGCGACAGGCCTTCTGCAACCCTTGCTGGAACTTAGCAATAAGACTACTGGTGTCTGCCACGATGATCATATCCTCAACGAGACTGATGAACATGGCCTGGACCTCTGCTCCACTGACACCATCTATGGAATACCGCAGCTGGGTCTGTGTTGTGAGGAGGCAGTAGCACAGGGCTTCCAGGGACTGGTTGATCCGAATGATCCCTGCTGGTGTGAGGCCTGAGGTGGTGTGTGGGACAAAGTACTTCCACACATCTGGATAGTCCTGCCGCATGCCAGTGATGTGCATATTTTGCACCAGCGCTCCAGGGTCGGAGTCTGGATCAAACGAGAATGTTGCTGTCTTCCGATGGCCTACTCGTCGGGGTGTTCGATAGGGGAATCATGAGTAGTCACATCTCGGGTCACCGTACATAACCCCTAGACTGCTGTTGTCACCACCATGCCACCGATAGTCTGGGTGAGCGCTGAACTCTCTCTGTAGTCTGCTGGCCGCTGAGACGCTATGACTGTTGAGCTGTGGGTCGAAGTCGTTTGTATCAGGGAGGCTTGCACCAAGCTCATGGAGGGTTCATTGCACCGTGAAGTACACGTGGCATCTGAGACAGCTGGCGATGAGCACAGCTTCAGGAGCACCAGAATAGGCATGAAGCAGGGTAGAACTGACTCCTCCCAATCCTGCCGTGGCACACCACATGGCAAACTTCAGCTCCTGGTTCCATTATGAGAGGCTTGGAGCAGCCATCCGAGTATGAGCTTGCTTCGCATCCTTGATGGTGATGGGGCGGTTGGTCAGCAGTCGTGGGTTGACGGAGAAGCTGGTTCGGGGCCGTCCATCCACTGTGATGGAGAACGGTGTTAGCTCCAGTATATCATCCAGTAGACCTCTCAGGCTAATCAAGGGTGTATCCAGGAGGGTCGGTTGGCTCCGGATGACTGTCGTGAGGTTCAGTGGGAAGGCCATCTATACTGGTGTCTTAAACCTACCGTACAGGCAGCACACTATTTGTAGTCATCTCGACTCCGGAGACCAGCGAGGTGGCCTCGCCATAACATCTCGTTTTTTTACTCCTCCATATCAACCCGTCCACTGGAGCCTTTGAGGTATTGCTGTCGCACATTAGGTTTCTCCGTGCGGTACAGGGCATGGACCTTCAATATATGGTGGTACTCTTCATCAGTGACCTGGCCATCCTCGAGAGCTTCGCTGACAGACTCGTCGATAGTCCGTAGCATACTCTGTGCCAGTGTCACGTACTTAAAAATGCTTCTCCATCCTCCTTGTGATCTGCCGCTGCCCTATCCCCAAGCCCATGGCCAAGACTGTGGAGGCTAGTGTCACTCCACCCAGCGGAATGCCGATGATGGCACACACCCCTGTAGCGAGAGTGGCCACAACTGCCACCCCAGCACTGGCTTCAATCACACCCGCACCAGTGGTTGTACACGCGAGGACATTGTAGGCTGTCTTATATCGCCTGCACGTTCTGGTGTTCTTTTCTGTCTCATGGACAAGATTCTGCCTGATGGAACCTATCTGCTGGAGTCGCCAGCCGTGGATGGTACTGCCCTCGTCAGCCATCGGGGAGGGGTATAGTTCTGGTTGCTTCCATTACTCTGATATTGCTATATTATATCTGGACGCTTAAATGGCATCACCTACAGAATCTGCTCATGATTCATAGAAGGGTTCATTTTGGAGAGCCTGGCGAACCATGCCAGTTTGCTGGTGTCGAGACAGACGACTCTTAGACAGTGGTCATCCAGCACTATGTCGGGTGCCAGTAGCTTTCTGAGACGTGACATCTGGAACTTCACCTTATGACCAAGATAGTAGGTTCGCCGCTGGATGGCTTTTTTGGTCTTACACTGCTGCGCCATCTCGTCTTCACACTGTATGACATCTGCCTCATCCTCGTCTGTGACATAGTCGTAGACATCTGGCTCATCGTCGTCTGTCAAGACTCCTGCATCCCGCTTACTCTCCTCCAGGAGGGCCTGCCAGTATCGGGAACCTTCATTGTTCCTTCGCCTCCCTGCAAGGCTCGCGTTCTGTTGATACCAGCTCTCCCGCTGTAGTCGCTCTACTTCTTGTTGCAGTGCGAGCATCTGTTCGTTTAATGACTTTATCTGTGCAGGGGTATTGAAGGGGCAACCCTGTAAATAGCTCCTCATCATCTCGGCAAAGGTCAGATATCCCTGGGGCCAGTTTCACAAAGGTGCGTAAGTACGATATTGGACGTAAATATGGCGTAAGTACGGTAGGGGGGGGGGGGCGTAAATCGTGTTTCACGAAAAGCGTGTAACGTACACGGGGGGGGGGGGGGGGGGGGGGGCATAAATATGGTCGTAACTTACGCGTGCTGAGACCCACGCGTAAGTTAGACTAAAACGTCTAACTCAGAACATCACGTTCAGAATCGCTTTTTCCAGCGTACACAGCGAGTATAGTATTCGCGAGAGGCTAATTAGGTCAACATTTAGATCGGGAACACGTGTTAAAATTAGATCTTTTTATTCCGAATGTATTGCTATCGACACAGACAGATCATCACTGAAAGGTTTGGCTTTACTATATACCGTAGTTTAAGCTGCCAAAATGAGTCACCAGTTTTCGAATATCTCATTCGCTGTTCTGATAGAGCTCATATCTTCTGCCTCGCCTCGCTTCTAACATGTCAAAGCTGCATCTTCGATCTAAAAGCGCAGGCAATATTTTGTTGTTTGAAATAATCGAGCCATCGTCCTCTAAAAATAACGCTTCAAATCCGGGATTTAATTTAATCGATAAAGCCTGTCAATTACGACCACACTATAGGAGCACAGTATAACTGTCAGAATATGATTAGTGAATCGAGCCGAGACCCAAGTGTATGCCTTAGGTGACAGATAGTAGTTATTTTGAAAATAGATTGAGTGGGTTGTTGTTTCCTTAAGTGCTTTACTGTCAAATTGTTTTCAAAATAATCAGCCAGTTATTTATAGCCATTTTAGCCTGTATACTTTGTCATAAATAAGACAAGTTAATTCTCTTTTTCTGTTAAATGAATTTTCGAATACCGGTACAGCCCTGCAGTAATTATAGATGACAATTTTTGTAAATTTACCACTTGAATGACTGGCTTCGTTATCGAGCCAATTTTTCAAATGGTAAAATCTAAAAAATAGTTGCCACATCCTGCAAGCTTTCATGGTTTAATGAAAAAAGCTGTTAACCCTTTAATCCTTGAATTGAAGAATAAATTCCATGTTTTCATTGAAAATGTCCTTTTGCCGACCAAGAGATTATTTTTTAAATTTTAATACTGGAATGACTGGTTCGGTTATTGTGCCAGCCATCCCAGTGGTAATTTTCAAAAATAATCCTCTTAGTCTGCAAATGCACATTTCTCATGACCACTGCAGAAGCTGTTTTTGACTGGCTAAAGAGTTAAAACAAGAAAACAAGAATCATTTCCAGTGACTTCTATTTCCTTTGTTAAAACCAGCCATATGAACCTGTGGTCGAATAAGGTGGTGGCACAATATACACTCTCTGAATCTGAATTGTTTAAATCAGATAGTCATATTGGATTTTGAATGCAGGGCAATTGTCATAGCCACAATTGATATTGTCAAAAGGAACAAATGATGAAAGTTGTTAAGTTCCATCATGCAAATGTCAAACTTATTGACAGACAAACTAACAGACCTGTGTACACACTAACGTTTTTCAAGTATGGCTGCCTTGAAATTAAAATATTCCTCAAGGAAAAGGTTTAACCCTTTAATGGCATGGTTCATACACAAGTACACAGAAAGTCCGGGAAAAGTGTGGAATTATAAGAAACCAATATATTCAGGCCTTGAAAATTATGGAAAATTTAATATTTTCTCCTTCAGCTTTGGAAAATGTATGGGAAATTAAAATATTGTCGGATGTGATTATCATTTGCAAAATAATATGGATAATAATCAAAATATTGATGATCTTAGCTACAAATTTCATAATTTCTCTGAAAAATTTGGCAGCTTTCATATGGACACAGATTTGAGACATAAAATGGGACTAGAAATTGATTAATTAGGTCTGGAAAAGGTGTAGAAAAAGTATGGAATTTCATTCTGCAGAAGACAACTTATCACTGAAATGACAGACTGGCTTGATGATTTAGCCAGTCATTCCCGTGATAAGATTTCAAGAATAGCATTCTCTTGGTCTGCAAATGGATTATACATTGCCCCATAGAAAATGTCCATTTACAGACCAAGAGAAGACTATTTTTGACAACTTAACACTGGAATAACTGGCTTGGTGATTGAACCAATCATTGCAGTGGTAAGATTTCAAAAATAGCATTCGCTTGGTCTGCGGATGGATATACATTTCCCTATAGAAAATATTCATTTGCAAACAGTGAGAAGACTATTTTTGACAACTTACCACTGGAATGCCTGCTTGGTGCTTGAGCCAATCATGGCAGAGATAAAATTTCAAAAATAGCATTCTCTTGGAATGCAAAAGGATTATACATTGCCCCATAGAAAATTTCCATTTGCAGACAGTGAGAAGACTATTATTGACAACTTACCACTGGAATGACTGGCTTGGTGATTGAGCCAATCATTCTAGTGATAAGATTCCAAGAATAGCATTCTCTTTGACTGCAATTCCAATGGGCGCAACTGGTGAATAATATAGTATATGATTCAAAAGTACTTTCCTTTGTTTTGCAGCCTGTGCCAGGTTGATGAGTGTGCACCAAATCAATGGCTGGTGTAAGAGATAAGAAGGCCTTGCAAGGAGATGCAGTCTATGATTTCTTCTTCATCACTCTTAAATGATTGGATGCAGTAAATGGAATAACATCTGTAGTACCGGTACCAAATTCCCAAAAGACATTCTCAGTCAATCTCAGAATGACAAGCACACACCTGTGATGGATGTGACCACTGTGTTTCTAAAGACTGTTTTCAAAGTCTCATATATAATTGTTATTACCAACACACTCTGAAAATGACAGTTCATTACATCAATAATCATATTTAAGGCAAATACTGTATTTATTGAATGAGTTAAAAAGAAAAAATTCAGTTTTATTGATTGATGATTTTATTTAACCTGTGTGTCAAGTTATGACAATGATTTAAAAATGGTTAATTGTTGCAGAACCAGTAGTTAGTAAGACTGGCATATATTGTTTAAAGAGTCGCATGGCCTAAATGTTAAACAAATAATCGCGGGTTAGTGTCTAAATACACATATTGTGTATAGTCACTAATGTACCTGGCCTTCCTCAGTCATTTTTGTCAGTAGACACAATGAGTACTGCAAATTGGATATAAGAATCTAAAATTACACCAGTCTACAATCTATCAGTTTATACAGAATATGAATTCTGTGCTTGATGAATGAAAAATTGTGATTTTCTAACTCAGTGATGAGTATCATTCATCAAATACAGAAATCACATGCTGTATGAACTGGTAATTGGAGACTGTTGTAATTTTCAAAAGATAATATACACCTGTGCAAAAATTAAGCACCAGCAAAAACAATAGAACGTAGAAACATGATGGTAAAACTAGGCTGCCATACTTTTTGTCCCCGCGTTAGCTGACATAATTCCAAGTACGAAATGCACATGCATGCATGACTTCACGCCGCTTGATGTCCGTGCGTGGCGGGAAACAGCACACGTGTTCAGTTATGTAAAAGTGCAGTTTGAGGTGTAGAACATTACATACAGATTTAGGCGACAAGATTAGGAATTTTGTGTTCATGACCGTGGTTTATTTGTACAGAGAGAATTAGCTCTTGATTGTGAACCGCTATGGCGAGACGAAGGTTAAGTGATCGTGTGAAATGGCAAATCATAGGCATGCATACCACTGGTATGTCATGCAGAGAGATTGGCAAACAGCTGAACATTAACCATACTGTAATCAGTCGTTTGATTGCAAAACATGGGCAAACTAACGAGGTGAAGGACAGGCCTAGATCTGGAAGACCGAAGAAGACTACTGCCCGTGATGATCGAGCCCTAGTACGCCTTGTTAGGAGATCTCCATTCACCAACAGCAGAGTGCTCAGCCAGCAATGGGAAACGCGCAATAGAGTGTCAATGTCTACCGTCAAAAAGAGACTGTATGCTGCTGGCATGAAAGCTAGGAGACCTGTCAGACGTCCTCTCCTCACTGCACACCACAAAGAGGAGCGTCTGAGGTGGTGCAACGAAAGAAGACACTGGAACATGAGATCCTGGAGACGGGTACACTGGTCCGATGAAAGTCGGTTCATGCTTCATGCCACAGATGGTCGAACTCGTGTATGGAGGTCCAGACGCACGGCGTACGACCAACGTAACATCATGGAAGAAGTTCCATTTGGTGGAGGTTCCGTTATGATATGGGGGTGCATCTCATTTGATTGTAAGCTGGATCTGTTGACTGTACCTGGAACACTAAACGGACAAAGATATCAAGATTCCATACTGGATAGAGTTGTGGTCCCTCATTTTGTAAATCATGCACCTGGAACCAACCACATCGTGCTAGAGCTGTGCATGAATACCTCCGCCAGAATGCCATCGAAACCCTACCATGGCCAGCAAGGAGCCCTGACATGAACCCTATTGAGCATATCTGGGACATTCTGGGAAACATGGTGAGAAGGAGGGATCCTCCTGTGCAGAACCTACAGGAATTAACAGACGCACTCCATCTTGAATGGCAACGAATACCACAATGGCGTATCAGTCGGTTGGTGACCAGCATGAGACGTCGTGTCCAGGCCGTCATCCAGGCACAAGGTGGATATACCCGGTATTAATAATGACAGTCTCAAACTCGTGCACAGATGTTAAACTTCGTTTTCAGACACCATTAATGACAATCTAGCCACGTGTGCCAACTGTAGGGCAATAGTTGTCAGTTGTGTCAACGTAACCATATTCAGGCCTTGTTTGCAAGTTCAAACAAAAACATGCAGTGTTTCCCCACCATCATAATCAGCATTCCTCTAGTTGCATTATTACCTCTTGCACTAAGATGGATGGGTACATACATGTTTATGCTATTGCTTTCTTCATAGCACATGAATATACCCTCGCATGTGCGTAAAAATATGGTGGTGCTTAACTTTTGCACAGGTGTATATATCTGTCCCTTGCATAATTCTACTATCCTATGCACATTTCTAGCACAGAATTTGTAATTCTGATCATAAGTTTAATACTTCTGGTCAAACGTGTTACATTATGACCTGCGATTTCCATTTCTGCTGCTAAAATAATTACATCTCTGTCCAAATGTGATGGCTTTAATTTCAAATTACCTCATTTCAAGAAAAAAATGTTAGCATTTCTGACCAAAATGTGTATTTTTCAGCCAAAATGTGTCTTGAAATTTATTTTCAAGTGTCCTGATTCAAATACTGAGGTTCCAAGTGAGCGATACAATCTCCAGGGTGTTTATTTGTTGGTGATTTATGAAAATAGCATAGCCATTTATTGCATGGTAATGATACTTTATAATTTATTTTTTTTGGTCCATCTTAAATTACAACTACATGACAAATTTAGCCAACTTAACGGTGTATCACTCAAGCCGGCCCAGACAGTGGTACTGAGAAATGTCCATTGGTAGACCAAGAAGACTATTTTTTTAATTCTGGAATTGGAATGACTTGTATTACTATGAAATTGATTAATGGTTTAGTCATGCAAAATCATGATGCCCTTGAAATACCATATCCAGGCTAGATTGAAAGATTCAACCAATGATATGCACAATATTGCTACTGCATTTGAGCAAAATGCCAGAGTGAAATATATCATCAGATACAGTAAGTAGATGCTGGTAAATTAGCATCATGAATTTATAGCATGAGTGTCTTTCCCAAGACTCTGGAACATAAGTATCATCTGTTTTAAATAATTATTAGCTCACCTGGCCAGAATTGCCAAGTTAGCTTATGCCGTGGCGACCGTCCACTGTCCGTCCGTCCATCAACTTTTTCTTTAAATGACTTCTCAAGTGCCACTCGGTCGATTTCAATTATAGCGGCAGCATGCCTGTGTTGTAATATTTCCAATGGTAACCCATAATACGTTGCCTTATATGTTTTAAGGAGACATATGGTAACCTAAACCTTAGAAAGCTCATTGATGTCAATACTAAAATCAACAGATTAAGGTAACCTGGTTCAGGTCCCCTAAAATAAATTACGGCAACCTCATGGAGAGCGTTTTCAGCAGGTTACCATAACAGCACAGGCCTGGGCAGGAAGCATCCTTAGGGCATAGAGATTCAAGTTTGTTCAAACAGTCGATCGGCCAATTTGGCCGGTGGCCATCTTGGATTTTGGCCGATTTGTAGAAGTCTTTAAAAATCTCCGAAACCGCTTGGGAATCGATTCAAAACTCATGAAACATCATCGCTGGCAAGAGCTAAGCCAAGTTTGTTCAAGAGAACTTGATTGACCAAATGGTTTGGCGGCCATCTTGGATCATCTAGTTTTCGCGAAAACAACTTCTCCAGAACCGCAGAATGGATCGGGCCGAAAATTGTATATGTGGATATGTAAAAAAACATGTCCGCCATGAATCAATCAAAATATAACGTTTTTGCCGGACATCTTGTATTTTCTGCAAATTTCTTAGAAATTCATACTTATTAACCACTGGGCCAATTTTAATAAAACTTGGCTACGCTTTCTTCACAGAAATGTGATTGGTAAATTTTTCCAATGGTCATCTCGTTTTGTTCGGTTAGGTCAGTGGGCAAATATTTCAGGTAAACAATATAGGCCCCTTGGGCCTCTTGTTAATATTCTAAACAACCCACATGCTTTGGCATAAAGACATGAACAAGTAATGTGTCTCATTTTGTGAGGTATTTGCCATGGCTAACGACAAATGGTACATTTTATCTTGTTTTGGTTTTATACAATAACAAGATAGAGATTGCTGGCCCTCGCCCTGCCATTTTTATCACATTGTACATCCATCCTATTCACCAGATTTTGTCATATTACGCCCAAAAGTGTGAAACCCTAGTGTATGGTCACATCCTTTCTTATGTAAAAATTTTGAGCTAAACAGTTTCCAAAAATTGTATCATGGCTAATGTTGGATATCCGTTTTCACAATAAAATTCTTTGTTGTGTTAAAATTTGAGTCAAATATGATTAGTTCTTTTGGGGAGCACCACACGTAAACATACCAACAAACACACACACACACACCACATACACGTGTGCACAACCCCCACACCCCTCGCACACACGCACATACATACACCCCCCCCCCCACACACACACACACGCACGCACGCACGCACGCACGCACGCACAACACCTACACGGACGCACGCACGCACAAACACGAATAAATTGATGATGACAATTCTGAAATGCTGCTCAAATCTAATAATCCTTCTTTATTGGAATTAGAATTAATGCATACAACAGTGTTAACAATAATTTACTGGTTTATTTTAGCTCAAATTTTAACACAAGAATGTGTGTGATCCTGTACTAAGATTCCACAACTAGGGATGCAATCTAAAAACTGGAAGTGGTTACAATGCCATAACAGTAACTAACAACAGGAGAGTGAGGGTCTGCAATCAGATGGTATTGTTTACTTCAGGAAGTTCAGGAAATCATGTGGAGTATGGGTTGGGATGTGATGGAGTTGGGGTTGCCACCCAGTGGTATGCGCAACACCCACCACCCCTCATTGGTGGAATTGTTATCGATCTCAGTCCTGCTTCCTTGAGGTGATGTTATTTCAATCAACGAAACACTGGTAGAGCTATACAAGCAGACCTGTCTATAACGATCACTGTATGAACAAGATAGTCACTAAGATAGGTGGTCGCTAATTGCAGCTCACCGGCTGTGGGGTTTTAGGTGCATGCATGGCATGCGATCGTGATTTCCTAACAGTAAGACTCAACTCTTATGGATAGTCAGTCATCAATTGCTCCCAAAAGCGAGTGTGCGTCGTAGACGTGTATGTCTATAGACAGGTTTGTGCATAGACAGGTTTGTCGGCATTTCCGCGAAATAGCCCTCTGCCGTTTTAGCGTGCGTTGACTCATAGACGCCTTCAGCCTGATCTACTTCTGTGCCACTCTCTGTAATAAGAGAGGTACGACGTCGCGCTAAAAATGCCTATGCCTTGACCTCATTTGGTGTTTTTCTTTCTTAGTTGGCAAACGCATTAGAAAAATCAATGTTAACAAAATCACTATTTATAGGATTTATTCAAACATGATTATGTCGACAACGTTTATCAAAATAAAACACGAAATTAGATGACGCTGACCAAGTTTAATGTAGCGGCGAATGTTGAATTGTCGTCTCGCTATCGTTAGAATATGCAATTGTACTTTCTATATTGTTCACGCTAGAAGTTATTTGTACTATAATTAACAACTGACAGCTGTCACATTGCAGTCAACTGGATCATGTTATAAGCGGTGATGATTCTCGCCTTAACGGCTAAGTTACGTGTTTTATTATTTAGGCGTTTATTTACGACCCCTTTCGTGAAACTGACGTAGGCGCAGGACTTAAGTATAGCGTCTAAGTTAGACGGGGGCGTAACTTACACACCTTTGTGAAACTGGCCCAGGTGTGATATCATGTTGTCATCAGGTCAATGAGTATTAAGAGGGTAAACTATAAATGGGCGTTCGATATCCCATCCGTGCTGGCATATATGTTAATGGAGGGGCTGTCAAACAGGTGATTTACAGGTGTAAACAGGCTAGGACTGATAGCTTTCCATAGGTTGCTGTTGGCACCTGGGAGATACTCTATCACGTCCCGGCCAACTTCTACCAGTTAGCTGCTGTGTGCACTGCCCGGAGGTTGATGTAACCCATCGGCGTGTATGTATGTTGTGCCCTGCTGGGGCACCTCGAAGAGACCCATTCTACATGGTACTGTACCACCTGTCTCCCCTCTAGAGAGGGTGAGATTACGTTCTCACCACTGGACAGCAGCAGTCGGACAATCGGCACAGTTATATCTCCTGTTTAAACCCCTCCTATAGAGTGCTATGGAACCCATATTTGCTTACTCGACTGGTCTTGCTGACCTGGCAGATGTGTACGCAGTTGATGCTGACAAGGTAGAAGAGAGCGATGGCAAGTCATTCACCGTACAGTACGAAGCAAACTCAAAGGCATTCTCCCTCCACCCGATTAGTGGTGATGGGTTGGAGCTGCTCACAGACCTCAAGGATGTGTCGAAGGAGCGCCTGGGTCACAACATAGATGGCCACAAGATCGTGTTTCGGTCCGATTTCCCGAAGAGGAAGTACATCCTCGAGCCGTTGATTGAGCTCTCTGATACATAGATGGCAGACATCAACACCCTAAATAATGACCTCAACTTTCATCCGGTCAAACCCTATTCAAGCGGTGCCCTGTCGATGACCCATGATGGTCTGCTATTGACCCTGGCAAAAAACCTGCAGTTCATATTTGAGAAGAATGAAGTGTGGTACCGCGCTGGACCTGGTGGTGACTGTTGTGAAAAAGGATGGGACAGTTCGAAAGCTCCACAATCGGGGATCATCCGTCCTCATCTACATAGGAGAAGGTGTCTCCCTGACGAAGGTGGGTCACCGGATCGAGGTTACAGGTGGAAAGCTCCTGCTGCGTCGTCCATTCGATGGACCAGAAGAAGCTGTTAATCTCCAGTAGGGCATCCAACGGGTAAATGGTGTGGCACATGTCTCCAAAGCCAAGGGTGCTGTTAAGCTGCTTCAGTGAGTCGGACTCACAGCCCGAAAACGACACATATAGTCGTAGAGCTACGTTTCCTAGCCGGCGGCAGAGTGAAGCAGCTAGCCCCTGCCCCTGAGGGGATGAAGATCACTATCGATCCGGATGGAACAGTGCTCGATCTGGCACAGATATTTCTCGAGGGGTTCACTCTGTTCAGTTTAACTTTTCATATATAGCCATGATTCTCATCATACTGCTCGTGCTGGTGTCTACAGCAGTGGCTCAGGGCGCTGAGACTGCCATGATATTGGATGCCAAATGGGCCCACTTCCAGGATGACCCCCAGTACAATCCTTGGGTCGACCCCATGCGGAGAAACATTTACGACCGCGTTCACCCACGTGAAGAGATCGAGTCTGTATGCCACTTCTATGGGATGAAGAGGGTAGGACGTGGTCGTCTGCTGGAGACCCCTGCTCAGCACCAGATTCTCTGCATAACATGTGAACATGCCAGAGTCTGCCATGGTTCAAATGCTAATCACTTTAGCATCCTCCCAGGTGAGCGTTGTTAAGGTAGATGGAAGCCACTATGGGTGGTCCCATCATGCCTATGCGACTCTGGCAGAGACTACGTGTTTGTCTGCGCCTACACAGAATAGAGAGGCCGGCCCTTCTGGTGTGGTTGATCACAAGGCGATCAGTGGTGTATATCACTGTGGAGGCTTGTCTCTAAATGGGCGTTCAGACCCTGGTAGTAGCAGTGTCGGAATTAAAATGATACGACCTACCCCAACTGGCAGCGTTCGGCTATCCGTGGTGGCCCCCACCGCCCTCCCAATCCCTGGGGGCCTCCATCTAGAGCCATACACCAACCACATGTCTCAACAACCCTATGCCCCAGGGATTGAGAGGGTGGTGGGGGTCACGGATCGCGGAACGGCGGTCAGTTGAGGGAGGTGGTATCATTTTAATCCCGACCCTACTACTCGTGGTATTGCGAATTATTATTTTTTCACGGTAACTGAAAATATTTTCAGCCAATAAACCGATATCTACAGCAACCGCCATTGAGAACATATTCTGCAATAACATTAACCACAAAATTTCTAAAAATCAAGTCGGAATTTTCGTAACTGATATCACAGACCCCTTACCTATATTTCTTCTAGAAATACGACAAACATATAAAAAAAAATTTGAGCAGGAAAAATTTAAATGCAGATTATTTCCAGGTCAACATTGAAAAATTCAAAAGGTCCATGGCAGAGACTGACTGGATCTCAATAACAAACATACAGTATTGTGAGCATGCCCACAGCACATTTCATGACATATGCACATCTATTTTTTTTATCAAAGCTTCCCAATGAAAGAAAATAGAAGATATAAGTACAACCCAACTAAACCATGGCTTACTAACGGACTCATAGTTGCCTGCCACAAGATACACAGACTTTAGTTAAAATTTATTAAGTGTCAAACTAACACAATGATATCCAATTTAAATAAATACAGAAACAAATTAGACCAAATCATCAAAACAGCCAAGAAAACATACTATCAGAGTAAATTCGACTTACCAAATATCTGCAAACACATGCCACTGATATTGTTCGCCGATGATACCCGTGCCTTTTGCTGCGAGGACAATACGTCGCTATGCTGACGAAGGGGCGAATATCGAAAATCACAGTTTTGAGAAAATCGCATTCAGGTTTTTCTGTATTTACCATCACAAATAACGCTACTCTTAAAGACATGTATTACTCAAAGTGGCATACCAATAGAAAGCGCTCGGTCCCCTCTACGGACTACATATTACCATTATGTGTTTACCTAATTAATGGCAGTAATCAACTAAAATACATATTCGCCTCTTCGTGAAACGTTTTTTATGCTGGTGAGATTGGCTTATTCGCCCAATATTCGCCTGTTCGTTATATACAATTCGTTGCATTTACTACATTTTCGCCTCTTCAATTTCTCATTCCATCAGTACTTAGCGATATAAATACTTCATGTTCGCCTGTTTGTGAAACACATGTTGACGTGTCTAGGCAATATTCGCCCGCACCACCAGTGATGTGTCGCTTAACCAGCGTGTTTGCTATTACACAGCGTACTGTAATGTTTAGTTAACTTCACCAGTAAACGACATGCGGTGTTAACTCTAAATTTACAAAATGTAATATTCGCCCCTTCATCAGCACAGCGACGAATATAGATACATTATATAAAAAAGTAAACGAGGGAATGGATTGAAATTACCAACTGGTTTGTAATTAACACATTATCACTAACTGTTGACAAAACAAATTATATGTTATTTACAAATTTGAAATTAAGGAAAGAGGACACTCCAAAAATCTATATAAATAAAAAGGAAATTGAGGAAGCAACATTTGCAAAATTGTTGAATAATTGAATTGGAAGACAATGTATGTTAAAATATGTGTCAAGTTATTTCTGAGCTGTACTTTTCACCGGGTATTCCACTTGAGATTATCCTCTACACCTGCAAGAGTAAAGTTGAGCTAATGTTGAACGAAAATCGGCATTGAATAGGAAATAGAGGTACGGATTCACACACGAATTACCATATGTTAGCCAGACTGAGATGGTATACGCTTCTGTTGATATACATGCCGTACAAAATGCCTCAATTAACCACAATAAACACCAGGGTATCCAGCAGAGAAAGAATAATACGATCATTACACCCAGTGTACGAATAGCCCGTGTATTTTGCGAAATGACTTTATCAGACTCATCAACAGACGCAGTCGACCGATGAGCGAGCCTGCATGGATCGATATCGCGTTTGGTATTTGACGCGGTTGCCTTGTCCAATTCCTGGCCATTTTGTAACTGTCCATTTGCTGAGGCCGAGTTCGCAGTTGTCTCACTGTTAGTAGATACACGTGTGGCGGGTCCACGAGATACCTGATTTCCCATCAGATTCACGTCCCGTTTCCGAAGACAGAGAACAAGCCTAACATATTCAACTCCCATGAACGCAATAGGTAGATAAAACACAATCATCAAAGATATTACTCTAAAATACTTCTCAGGCATGAAGCTGCACACATCCACAACCAATGTGCCATTTATCTCATCAAATATACTGAAAACAGTTATACTTGGCATCCACAATGCAAATGCCAGTATCCACAAAATAGCAGATACTTTTCTAGCGCGAGATTTAGTGAAAGAGGCGCGATAATTTAATGGCTCTCTCACTGCTCTTTCTCGGTCATAAGAAATGGCACTTAAATGCCATACGGAAATCGTGCAACAACAGTAATCTGATATGCTCCATACAATACATGGGACATTTCCCAGAGGCCAATATCCATAATAAGTGTAACTAGCCATGGCAGGAATAGTAACTACGCCTACCATAAGGTCAGCAAAGGCTAATGAGAAAATATAAATGCTATATATTGTTGCACTTAGACGTCGGCTTTTTAGCATACACAATATTACTGAAGAATTCCCCCAAATAGTTAGGAAACTTACTCCAGCCACAGCTGTCACAGCCATGTACCGATTCGATCCAACAATGTCAATATTTTGGAACCGAGTGGTGCTTGTGTTGTGCCATTCTGCCCCGGAGAACGGGACAGTTTCAGTAACAGTAGCGTTCACTAATTGATTGGAATCACTATGTGGAGTTTCAGTGACATACATGGTAATGTTTTAATATACGCCAATGGTTTCGCGGTCTAGAACACAAGGATCACAATCACATGTTATTGCATACATTATAGATCAGGTAAAACAGTAAATCCTTTCAAAACAAACACAAAACCAAAAACATGTTAGTTAGTAAAATTTCAAACACCTAAGAAATATAGTGTTGAATATTTTGAACATCAAGGGAGTTGAAAGGCAGTACGGGCCCAGGGTCAATCACTCTTGGTGGGGCCTTAGTGGTGGATGGACAGATAATGTATGCCATGACCAAGGGAGGGTTGTCCGGGGGAATGGGGAGTCCTCCATCGAGAACATTAAAACAATTAAATGCTCTAAGAAGCAATTTCTTGCATTCTGAGGGATAAAAAAGAGCATCTATATTTTGATTGAAAATTATAGAGATCTTCTTTTTAAGGGCACTTAATGCCACTTTGAAGGAGCCTAACCGGCTAACACTCTCACTTGACCCTGACCACAATGGTCGATCCCGCCTTGTACTCTTATGCAGGTTCCAGCGTTGTTCCATGTAGTATCCAGGCTACAGACAGTATAGCCTATAGTCTAGGATAGGATACTGAGTACTGGCACTATGAAATTCTCCGGCCATGAATCATTAGGAAATATGATGTTCAATATTTTTAAAGTAGGCTGAATAGGCGACGATATTGCTACCAGATTATATTATTTTCAAAATATCCAACAACATTCTATAGGATAATATCTACTAAATCTATAAAGCAAAGCAAGATATTAGTAATTACTAGAATTATTATTCCTATTTTTCATTCATTCTTAAAGTGAAGTATCCTGTATTTACATACAAAGTAACAACTGAAAGCCAGAGCTGTGACATTGGATGTAGAGGTTAATGTAGCATTGGTTGGAGAGGTTGATGTGGCATTGGGTGTAGATATTGAGAATATAAAAAGGCGAACTTAATAAAATGACGTTTGAGCCCAAACCTGCTTTGCTAGCTTTACGGATAGCAAACAGTTCTATGCCAGAATCAAAGTCTAATTTTCTAGTAATTGGTGCCTCCACTGCCAGTCTTCCCCACTTGTCAGTCGATCGTGACAAATAGTTGATCTGAAGACATTTTTAAGTCTTGCTAGCATACTAAATAAGCATTCTGCCTGTGGGACAGTGACTGGTTCATATCATGTAACAACAGAGCGTGAGAATGAGCGGGTTTGCTTTACTCATTTCTATTAAAATAGGATTATGTTGAATTTGGAAAAAAAGACGAGCTTGGACCCGGGCCCCTTGACAGACACCGGGGTCCGGGGCAGTGAACCCGCTCCCTGATCCCCCCTCTCGTCACAACTGAGTACCACTTGTTTTGTTTTGGCAACATGTTATTTTTTAATTGTACTGCACATCAATTACTAGATGCTGTTTAACCCTATAACAGTCAAGCTGGTCAAAACAGATTCTGTGATAGACTTGACTAATGTCGATTTATAGACCAAGCGAAGACTATTTTTGAAAATGTGCCATTTGAATGAGTGGCTCGACTAAGGAACCAGTCATTCCAGTGATACATTTTCCAAAATAATTTAATTTCGGTCTGCCAAATTAAAATTTTTATAAGAAAATTTAAATTTAATTAAACAAATTTGAGGGGCAAAAGGTTAAGGGAGTGGCCTACACATTTTGCTTCAAGACATTTCAAAAGCAGATGATCGTTTGTCCCAAACAATCAAACAGACCAGATACATGTCTATGCCAATATTCTGTGAATATTTTGAAACTACTTTGACTGAAACTGTTGGGTCTACGGCAGCAGCAATTTTCAGTCAATTTAGTCTTAAAATATGCACCAGCTTACCTGTATGATCATTGTAAAGTTGAGGGACTGACCAGTACTTCGAGCCTCAAAATCTAAAGATTGTTGTTTAGCCCGTCTGGTATCAACAGCGCCCGAAATGTGCTTGAAATAGTACTGTTATCAATTAAGGAATCCCGTTTCTCAGTCAATCATATGGCGTCATAATCAACTACGTTAATTGCAGGTTGGCGTCATTATCGATTACCTCATGAAGGACCCGATATAGTCTCCCACAAACGTTTAATAGCCAGACAATTTGTATGACGTGTATGTCTTTGCTACATAATAAACATTATGTTGAATATTTTGAAACTAATTTAACTGAGCGTTGTTCCTAACATAGGCAGCAACAGCATCCAGTCAAAATAGTTTCAAGATATAACACAGCTTACCTGTATAGTCTTCTCGAAATTGAGATTCAGAGAGTTCAGGGATCGATCTATCCCAACCTGGGCATCCTGTAGGAGGAGCTTAGCTAGAGAATGATGGGTGGCGGCATAAAACTAGATTAATCCATTAGCCCAGTAATGGCCAAGAGAATTACATTTTCTACAGAACAGGCAGCCTATTTTTGTAAATCTACAATGGAAATACCTTTCTGTTGTTCTGCCAAGCGGGATTCATCAAAGGTGTGATGTTAAAAAAGAATTTTGTCTAACCAGTGTCCATTTGCAGACCATGAGAAGACCATCAGAAGACAGCTTCTGAAATGTTACCGTTGGAATGACTGACTCTGTTACCGAGCCATTATTCCAGTGGTAAATCTAAAAACAAATCTTCTCTTAGCAGGCTGGGAATCGACTTTGCACTGGACCACCAAAGAGGCTGTTTTTGACCAACTTGATCATTAAAAGTTAACACAAGAAGGCATAAAATGAAAAATAACATTCTGTTCCCGCCACCAATTAAATTCATCACACGAGTTTAGTAAGATCACTTTTGGAACGAGATTTAGCGAGTTCCAAATGAGATAGTACTAAACTCGTGTGATAAATTCGATACAAAATGGCAACAAGTGTGTGATTCCATTTATCAAGCTTGTTTTGCGATAAACCGTCTTCTCTCACCCTCTACAATGCACCTGCATCATCATCATCGTCTCTCACTTTAATTTATATACATAGTGATGCGGTAATCATTATCTCTCACTCTCCAACAGGAAGCGCCACCGTCGTGTCCAGATTTATCTTCGACCAATGGGAATGAAAAATTATATATCTAATAAATATGCATTACCCGATAACAGAGCACGCCAAATATATAAACCGAATTAAGCCGTGAGAAGGTGGTCGTAGTTACCGAATGTCACATAACCACTCTAATGAGTACACTATAATTAAACTCCGATCAAGAAATGCTTATTTTTCAAACTTCAATGTTGAGAATGCTTCATGGCTGGGTGAGAATTACAGATACCTGTTTCTACGATGTTTTGTTATAACAATTCATATTATAGTAACATATATAGAGTAATCAGTATATATATATATACTGATTACTCTATGCCATTTGCAGAACTCTTTCTTAAGAACGCGAAGAATGGACGTCCTACGATTCTGCTTTTCAAACGTCGCGCGAAGAATGGACGTCCTAAGATTATGCTTTTTAAACGTCGCGTACCAATGAGGAACAACACCCTTCAGTATTTGCTGAGATGCCCTATGCAGATTTCAAACGATATTTGAGCATAAATTGGACAGACAATTCTGAAGAATAATTGCAATAGACCAACGGTATTAATCGATAAATTGAACCTGGTTTTGCGAGACAAAGAGAATGAAAGTATCAGGAAATATAGTGTATAGTCGATACATATTTGCACCACTAGCAGGCTACTACTACTACTACTACTACTACTACTGCTACTGCTGCTGCTGCTACTGTTGCTGCTGCTGCTGTTGCTGCTGCTACTGCTGCTGCTACTACTACTCCTGCTGCTGCTGATGCTGCTGCTGCTACTACTGCCGCTACTGCTGCTGCTGCTGTTGCTGCTGCTGCTATTATTATTATTATTATTATTAATAATATTATTTTATTTGACCAGATTTATATAGCGTTCTATTCTTACGTTTCGCTGGTTTTAGGAAGCAACATCACCCAGTCAAATACGCATCACAATATTTTACTCCTTATCAGTATAGTTTTCTTGAAATTGATAGTCAGGGAGGTCAGGGATCGACCAATCCCAACACCAGGGAGATTGGAGCTTAGCTAGAGGTGCTAACTTAGCAAAAACTGGAAAGGCCCATTACTTAAAAGGATATATTAAAGGGACGGAAAGGGGAGATAATAAATGATGTTTATTGGTAACTCATACAATATTAAATAAACTACCGTCGGTAAAAGTGGAAATGAATGGGGATTATTTGCGCAAAGGCATTTACTAAATCTAGGAGCGCGTAGCTTGGAGGCAATTAGTGCCCAAGCTGGTGCTACTCAAGTTCAGGATCAGTTTATTCACTCAGGCCTTACAAAGACATATGAGGTATTAATATAATACATTGCTTGGCGGTGATATAAATGCGTGTGCGTGCGTGGGTGCGCGTGCGTGCGTGCGTGCGTGCGTGCGTGCGTGCGTGCGTGCGTGCGTGCGTGCGTGCGTGCGTGCGTGCGTGCGTGCGTGCGTGCGTGCGTGCGTGCGTGCGTGCGTGCGTGCGTGCGTGCGTGCGTGCGTGCGTGCGAGTGCTAGTCCGTGTGCGTATGCGTGTGCGTGTGCGTGAGTGTGTGCACGTGCGTGCGTGCGTGCGTGCGTGCGTGCGTGCGTGCGTGCGTGCGTGCGTGCGTGCGTGCGTGCGTGCGTGCGTGCGTGCGTGCGTGCGTGCGTGCGTGCGTGCGTGCGTGCGTGCGTGTATGCATGTATGTGTGTATGTGTGTATATATGTACACATGGTTATCACTGGTGGCTATCGGTTAATTATTATATAAATCTCTCATTCAAGTGCTTACAATGCAGTTTTCCCATTGGCACGTTGATAAGTCTCCCTGTGGAGATGTTGTACTAGACTGTCATAGCATGGAGGAACACATTCATTCTGTTTTAGGGTCTTGAAGTACAACTTGTATCGCAAACTGTTTATACACCACCACCCCACCCACCCACCCCCCCCCCCCCCCCCACCCCACCCCCCCCCCCCTCTGCCTGGCTTCCATTCCAAGGTTCACTTAGTAGATTATATAATTTGATTAGGCAAATTAGACAAATTCTCTGGATCAGCAGTGACGAGTAATCTCAAACTGTATTTTATAATTGGACCAGTCGTTCTACCCGCTAAATTCTGGAGGGAGAATGACTCGGCCAAGACCATGGGAAGAATGAGGTGGTTGAAAGCCTGGAGGTGGTGGTATCCGGGAGACGGATGAATACACTGATGCTGGTCATTGTGCACGTGGTGGTAGCGGTGGTGTTGGTGTTTCCCGTTGATGCCGATGACGAGGAGCGAGAACGCACATACTCCAATCTAGTGAAGCCCGCCCCGTTGTAGAGCCATAAACCGGCATGGGTCTATGGACGGCAGGTGGAATATCATGAAGATTACGCAGGCGTTCTTCTCGTGGTGAGGACAAATATTCCTCATATGGCGGTGGTGCAGTCGCCTGGCGGTCATGGTGTGTAGCATGACTGATGTACTGGTGAAAAGGTGGTGCCGATTCCTCTCGATGATGTTGTGGTGTTTCCCTCGAATATAGTGACGTATTTGATGGGGGCGGCGCGGCATGTTGACTATGATATGGATTGTCACCCTGCCATACAGTTTCCGTAGATGACACGGGTGAACGATAGTAGTCTGAAGGAGTATAGGTGCGACCGTAATTGGGTCTTTGTTGTGATCGTCCATGATTCGGCCCTGATGGAGTTGGCCTTTCGCGGACGTCTGATATAGTTCTAAACTCTGTTCCCGCCTATGAGGCAGCCCGAAATGTGTTGATTCCGCTTGCGAATTTCTGGCATAGTCGGTGAGCATGTGAGCTGGGTATCCATCGTATGACGCTACCTCTTGGTAGAGGGAGTCGTCGCTGAATGGAGATGGTATATAACTAAGCTCACTATACGGTGTGGGCGTGACTTCGCTGCTCGTTAATAATGATGTTCTTCGGGCCCCACATCGGGCGCCACTTGTAACTCACGGGGTTACGATTCCCACGCGATACTGCCCCACGGGTTACAAAGACCGGCTCCTAAGGCCGGTGGAACTCGTTCCGGTGGGGCCGTGCGACCATCGTCGCGAACATTAAACACTACAGTCTCATCCCAAGAGTTTGTGTCACCAGTATGCCTGTCCATAGCAATTTCGTGATCTATGGACTTCCAAGATTTGATTGGTGACCTAATTAAAATAAGTCTATACAATGAGTTGACCTAAAACAGACCGTCAAGTATGCTAGATAAATATAATGAGCATACGAAAATACAAGACATAGAGACAGCCTGATGAACTTTTAAAGGTGGGGCTCCCGGAGGTACCACACAGACTCGACGGTCCGCAGAGGTATCCCCGTAAGGGAGGCTCCCGCACACGAGATAACTAATTAACTTAATATAAGCTATTATACCTCTAAGCTAACAGGAAAGAAAATTATCTTTTATAGTGTCGAAAAACCATGTGCCTCATGCGGGTACTACTCCTAGTGCTAGTTTGGGTGAGGAGTATTATACTCGCATGGGCTGTCACCACTGAATCCTTACGAGAGGCAAGAGCCTCACACGGGCCTCCGTCACAGAAAAATGTCACCATCGCCTAAAGCGGGAGAAAAGTATTGGCCAAAAAGGGGTTACTCTAATATTCAACCAAAATGCTGTAAAGAAAAGACCATACCTAGTGAAATGATGACTGTACGGTTGCGTGCTGTTTTACGTGAAGACGGGACAAGCGATTCCCGAAGGATTCCCATGTTACCGTCTTATGTAATTTCCAATATGCTGAATTGGTAGTTGCCGCTTTTATTTATTCGGGCCTTCTTCTATGTCTAACCTAATATTTAGTTTTTAGAGACAAGAACCATCTTAGGCCGCAAATGGCTGGCGTCTACCTAGCTTTTAGATACAGCTGTCATTGAGAACAGATACCCTAGGACATCAATACCGAAGACAGCATGCATACATGTCACTTCGCAAGATCTCCGAACTGGGTAAGAGTCCAGACATCATGCTCCGTAACCAGATATAACGCCACAGGACATTGGTTACTTTTCACAAAAGCATCTGTTAGGCAACTGATCTATCGTTATGGTGGGTGTAAGAGAGACGAATACCCACCATGAATGTCCTTCCCCTGAGGGCGTGGCAGATCTTAATATCATGCCCAGACATTCCTACAGAATTCTGTGAGGATGCGCATCTCGCCCGTCACCAGGTCCTAGGGAGCTATCTTTTTAGTTTGAGGTTAGGTTTAAATGCAAGTTGCCCAGTTATGCACTGCGGTGCGGGAGGCTTGTCCAGCAGACAAAGGAAATAATAATTAAACTATGCTTTCGCAGTGCTTCCTACCTTGGCGAGGATAACTAACTACTAGGTATCAGAAGTAATACAATGTGAAATGATTAGAATAATATATAAAGTACAGGTTGAGAAACATACTACGGTGCAGTTAGTAAAAACACTTTGCAGAACATAACTATAACTATAAACTGATACAGAAATTATAACTAGCGGTCCTAAGACCGTTACGGTTCCTTTTAGTCATTAGGACCATTTATACAGACGAAGTATAATTATTAAAGCTGCAATTAACGGAATAATTAAAATGTTAAGTATAGTTACTTGAATAATCGGTAGCCATTCTTAAGCATGGGCTATCGTGTTACTGAAATTGATACGTCATCCTTGGTGTGACATGATTTGACGCATTCTCCGGAAGCTGGAAAGTTCCAGCATGTCGGTTCCCGCAAACAGGATTTCCACACGCAGTCCAGGACGGGAGCGAATCGAACTCAGGACTGTAATCACAATATAGAATGTCTAACGAGTAGTCAGTAAGAGATACAATAAGATTACTGCTAAGACGAAAGTTCCCATACACCGATGGTACGGATGGAAGTTAATAACAACTCGATCATAAGTGGGGGGTTGTTGAATACGGATGAAGATACATAACTAAGCTTACCGGTGCGGGATACGTCAGTTAGCTCTTAAGACATAGCGGGCAAAGTTTACTTGCTGCAGTCAAAAGCTTTAACTAAAGCTGCACGACATCAGTGTGGGTCGGTTGAATAACCACTTTTTGGCGTGGCTGGCAGATCCGGCGAGTCATCCACCAAAGAACATCGCTACCTCTACATCTGTAGAATCCCATATTCAGGCCGGGAAAGGCATCACCGCAAGTTTTGTGTTCCGAGTTAGTTCTTGAGATATTCGTGAACAATATTTAAAAGTTCCAAAAATGCTCCCGTACAATCGGGAGATACAAAATTGATTTAGTGCAGTGGGTTGGATTGCTGCTGGATACGGGAGAGAAACCGACGGAGACTGAAGTGATCTATTTAATGCCCGTCTTGCTGATAGTAACTACATACAGATCCAACCTATTCGGCCCCTATTCGAGTTCTGGATTTCATCTCCTTTTATACTACTTGTGACGTCATAGGCGCAGGCTTCAACCAATCATCGGTCGAGCAATAGCCAATCAGCGCGTAGCTAATAATAACGCAGTCAAATGTTCTAGAACATTCTAGAAGTTCCGCGTACACGTGGTTATGACGTCACGGTAATATTTTGAAGATAATTCAAAGGGGTTTTCCGTGGATAACTCAGCCATTTCCGATTTTGAAATGGTTTACAGATTCGGAAAGCCCGTCGAATTATGGTCTTTATTCATGCCAGATTAGGCGGAAACAAGTAATGAGAAAGGACTACAACGTACCTACTCGGTACACTAAAAGCGCCATCCTATCTTGGTCGTGAAATACACACTCTGTCAGAATAGTATTAAGCGCGCGCATGCGCGCTATGCGCTTTAATGAACGCTGTTGGATATTTTGAAACTAATTTGACTTCATGGGCGTTGTCGCTGCCATAGGCAGCAACAGCACGCATCCAAATTAGCTTTCGAAATTTTCAAGTTTACCTGTATAGATTTCTGGAAATTGAAATTGAGGGAGTTTATTGTTCGATAATTTCCAACACGAGCAATACGTGGGCAGAGCTTAGCTAGAGATGGGCAGATATAGAGATGGGCAGATATAGAGATGGGCAGATATAGAGATGGGCAGATATAGAGATGGGCAGATATAGAGATGGGCAGATAAATGTGGATTCGTTCATTATAAAACAAATATATATATATGGTGTTAAATAGTTTGAACCTACTTCGACAGGAACCAGTTACCAGTTAAATTCAACAGGATATTTCTTAAATCATAGCATATTTGTCGTTTCTCATTTGTAAGACATACATTAAAGGAAATCTCACCTTATCTTATACTAACCATTCATGTGATAGAATTTGCCTCCCATAATCCATCACTGACATTTTAGCTTTTTATGATACCGACAGCGAAAGATATTTGGTCTTTAGTAGCTAAATGTTGATGCATTTCTATGGCATATGTCTGCCATGATTTACTTTTAAACCCATCAGAAAAAGGCCTAGCGTGCCTGCCTTGGTATATACTCTCAGTCATGGAGGTACCGGCTATATATAGTTTGGCAATCCGGTCTAAATGTAAACATACAGGTAAGCTGTTGAATATTTTGAAACTTGAACTAACGGGATGAGTATTATGTACTAAAGACTGTAATGCATTGCCACTTACATGACATCATACAATATCGCTTGAAGCGACACCATTTACAAAGCAGATAATGAGCATTTCCACTGTATCCATCCAACGATTGACTTCATAACCAACTGCGTGATGTATAGAATTACATCGCAATCACTGACGTCATTATGACGTTATGAATGACGTAGATAATTACGCCACGAATGCATAGTTGAAGACGGACTATGCGTTGTTGTACGAATTGTATGGCTATTTTATAAATATCCAGTTGAATATTTTGAAACTAATTTGACTGGGCGCTGTTGCTGCCACAGGAGGGAACAGAACCCAGTCAAATTAGTTACACAATATTCAACAGCTTACCTGTATAGTTTTCAGGGAATTGATAGTCAGGGCCTTCGGGCATCATCGATCAATCCCAACACGGCGAAGTGTGTGTGGAGCTTAGCTAAAGGTCGGCGGGTCATAGCTAAAACTGGAAATGCCCATTGTGATACAGAAACGGAAATGGGACAGGACACCAATCTATAAACGATAATTTATCGGTACAAAAAACAACATTTGCAATGAGATTAGCATCCCTTTAACGGTAGCTATCGGTCGGCAGAATGGAACTGATTTAGTGGAACAGTCTTCATTCCATTGATGAGTTTTCAAAATATGCTTCTCGTAATTTGCAGATGTACAGTTTCAGATTTCAAAAACAGCATGTATACTGGAAAGTTATGAGCTAATTTTAAACAAATTTGGCTGGACACTGTTGCTAGTATTGGCAGCACCCAGTCCAGATCAAAATATATAACATTAATTGATATAATATTGTAAGCTATATTTCATACCGCATATTCCGGTTTCAGAACGTTCAAGACTCGTTCAAGACTCACAATCACACCATAATTATTGAAAATATAATTGTTAAAATGGTATGCATTTTAGAGTCTTACCTCATTATATCTCAGTTTAATGATTTTTTTTTTTAAATCTTAAAGTATGATGAGTTCATTCCGTATAAATAATATATGTTTTTAAGTGGTGAAATTGAATTTAAGACATGTACCCCTAATTCAACTTTAAACAATCATATTAATTTATACGGAATAAAAGCGTCATATACTTAGGTTTAATGCGCTTCATTACATGGAGGTTCACAATTTAAACTTCTAAAATTAAACAATTTTAATAATTTTATTTTAAATCATTTTGGTGTGAATGTGGGCCCTTAACCCTTTAATGGCTAATTTCGGGCATGAATCTCAAAATAATTGCTTATTGAATGTTCATTTGCAGGCCTCGACAGGGCTATCGTTCAAAAATTTACCACTAGCATGACAGGCTCGGTTATCGAGCAAGTCATTCAAATGTAAAAATTTCAATAATAGCCTTCTCGTGGCCTGCAAATGCACATTGCTCAAGAACACAACAGGGGCCGGGTTTGGTCGGCTTCGTCGTTAAATGTCTAAAGGGCTGCGTGTCTCACATCAAAGTTGTATTGTAATAGTAGATTGTGGTGTATCGATTCCATATCATTCCCTTCCCGGTGAATAGAGGAATCCTGTTTTAGCTGTGCCCCGGCCATCTCTAGCTAAGCTCAACCCACGCGTCCTCCGGATTTGGGCAGATCGGTCGCTGCACTCCCCAAATCTCAATTTCCAGAAAACTATACAGGTAAGTTGTTGAATAGTTTGAAAATAATTTGGCTGGGTCAAATTAGTTTCAAGATATTCAACAGCATGTTTATTAAATAGTAAAGACATACAATTCGTGCAACAACAACGCTTAGTCCATTATCAATTATGCGCTCGTGACAAACTTAACTACGGCATCATGACGTAATTGATTATAACGTCATTGTCCAAGTCACGTACTTGATTATGACGCCATGTGATTGAATGAGAAACTGGAATCCTCCATTCCTTTATCCATATCGCAAATCTTGCTTTTTAATATTCACGTTAAAGTTTAACTGTGGTCGCGGACATTCTGCTTCGTCATGTACCATTGTGCCAATACAACATATTCGTTAATATATAGTAATTAATATGTTGAATATTTCGAAACCAATGTGAAAAAATAGCTTGAATCATGATCATGCACTCAAGAATAGGTAGAGTACGGTCACCTTAGCTTCGAGTGATCCGTTTTGTTATAGTGGAATTGTGACGTGTACATAGTCATGCCATGCCACTTTCCAATGCGGGCCACGTTCATTTGCATTTCTGCCTATGACCCGCCCAGTTCTATCCAAGCTCGGCATACTTTTTAAGCGTTTCGATCAATTTATACACTTTGAACTCTGCTTTCCCATAATCCCAATTTCAAGGTAACTGTACAGGTACACTGTTGCATATTGTAGAACTAATTTGACCATGGCTGTTGCTGCCTATTGTAGTACTAGTTCCCAGTCAAATTAGTTTCAATATTATTCAACAGAGTGTTTATCAACAAGTGAATTCATCAAGAGCATACACTTGCTGCTTCATGATAGAATTATAATACGACATGGGGCCAAATGATATGTGACGTAAATTGTTAAGACGTCATATACTTGAATGGCAGATAGGATTCCTCGGTTACGACGCTTGGATAATCGTGAATTGGTTCTCTACAGTATGGGTGTGGTCCGATGTGAGACCATGGGAGATTTGCTTTAGGCTTGCTGGGTAATTAAAATTAAGATAACAGACAAGAAATAAAAAAGTACGGTTTTGAAGATGTATAGAGGCATAGACACTCATAGGTATAATATACAGTACAGTGAATAAATAAATTATGTTTTTAATGCGTCTATTGATCGATGTATTACCCTAAATAATCCAATTAAATGAATTGTATATCATTGAATACTGGAACATTTTGAAGATTTTGGATCTCCGTGTTCTGACTCAAGATTACTTCGGTGGTCCAGCTTCGCTATCGGCAAGCTTATGATGTAACGGTTGCTGCGACAACCGGCTAGCCGATGGCGGAGAATGATTCAGGACAGTCTGGCTCGCCTCGTCGGGAAGATGATAATGACGATATTTTTTATAAGACTGCTGGGCCTATTCTGACTAAGAAGATCAGGCAAGGATCGGATGTTGCTTCCGACTCAGTGTTCAGATTCCTAATGCTACTTGCTACTGGATAGAGTAAACCAAACTATTGTCTCACATAAACGTAAGATGATGTGTTTATTAAAGCTAACTGTACAGAATTTTACAAGGTAATTTAGATTGGAGCAATATCGCTCAAACAACAGACTAGTACATACTGGTACAAAACAAGTAAGTTCATACTGCTATTCTATAGCTACTTACAAAAACTGAACATCAACGATATGTTCAGTGAATCGAGATGTTGGATTGATTAACTTCCTATAACTGAATGTGTATCTCTTATAGTCTTCAGAATCGCAACATAAATTGTCATACCTTTGTATTTTGCACCCCTATTTTTTGTTTAAAAAAGCCGTCGCTTTTAGTTCAAATTTTCTTGTTTCTTGTCAAAGTCTGTGCATATTTCTGACCAGAATCTTCACATTTCCAGCTTAGATTTTCACAGTACTAGTTATTTGAAAAAGAGTTAGCAACCCAGATATGCCTCTTAACTGTCAAAACATATATATTTCTAGGTGAAAATTGTCTTATAATCCCAAATTCACAGATTTCAGTACCAACCTTTAAGCTTTTCACAGATATTCCTGCATAATAGGTCCAGATTGTCTTGTGTGATGTCTAGAGGTGTGAATAAGGATCCAAAATGTCAATGTTTAAAACTGGTAAGAGTTTTCCTGTTTACAGCTTACACTCTCCTATATTAAGCAAAATGTTCACATTTCCGTAACAAATTTTAGCATTCTAGGCCCAGATATACATATTAACTGTAAACATTCATATATTTCGCTGTACAAGTTTGCTTTTAACATTTCTGCATTTAAGTCTCTTGGTTCCAAAGTCTACTTTGATCGCTGTCAGTTTAGGTGTCATTTCCCAAGATGTGTATATATATATCATGAAAGTTCATATTCTATATAAACTGGTATATTGAAATTGAAGACGGATATGTAATCCTGACATATCACTGAGGCCCATTAAATTCTGGTCTGTTTGTACTATTGAACCCTATAATAGAATTTTGATATAGACGCATTCAATAATAATACCATGAAAATTAATGATAACAAGTTTAAATCATGTCTATCTGTATATTAAGTAAATTATTAAGTTTGTTACTCCAAACAAACACTAATTTAAGTGTGGTCTAAACTTAATCTGATTTAATACCTATTTATCCCAATCAACTTGATTACTTAATTTATGGGTTCTAACACTTAAAATTAGTGCAACCCAAACTTATATTATTTTTTCTACATTCTTTCAATGTACTGCACACACCCCACTTAGCCACTGTAACACCCATGATATGGTTGCGAAAACGGCGGTTGAAGGGCTAACTTGTGAGAGACTTGCTTAGATTAGTATTGGGCTAAGTAATTAAAAAATACACGGAAGATATCCCGATGTCATATGCAATTGTCAGCACAATTCAATGCAATTTAAATTGGAAAGGTTCGGCTGTTAATGCACCAAATCTCATCGCTCATACACAAAGATCTTCAATTAACACCAGGGGTGCGTTCAGGAGCGTGAAAAATGTTCACCGTTATGTAACAGTGTTCAATAATGTGTCATATACTCACTATATACTTCAGTTTAGTAAGGTGGACGACACATTACTGAACACTGTCCCGCGAAGAACGCGAACGTTCGCCGAACATTCGCCTTCCCGAACTCGCTCCAGCTTTCGTAAGATATAAAACTTTATTTCAGAGTCTGCATGTATGGTAAATTAATAATTTTCTATTTGTGTGAATGTGATATTTCCAAGAAGTAATGCCACGCACGCACGCACGCACGCACGCACGCACGCACGCACGCACGCACGCACGCACGCACGCACGCACGCACGCACGCACACCTATATATGCACCCTAATCTGTATTCGTTTATACAATGCTTTATAGACTATTTTTATCAATGAAATCTTTCTTAGGTATGATTAATTAAGAATCGCTTGGACCTTTTCTATTATTTTACCTTATTTACCGGCCAGAAAACTATTTCTGCATTGCTGTCAATAACATGGTGGTACTAAGCTGTTTTGCCCAAAGGCTGGATGCATTCATTTGATGAGGTATGGTACGCTACATGCAGTAGATGGTAATGGCAGAAGGCACACAGAAAGGTTTTCTTTCTCATGACTGCATCAACTAGGGAAGAGTTCTCTGAGCCTACCACTCACACTCTCTATCTCCCCCTCCATCACTTCGCCCCTCTCTCTTTTTCTCCCACGCCCTCTCTCTCTCTATCTCTCATTCTCTCTCACAATCTACTCTTCCCCTCACCCACTCTCTCTCTCTCTATCTCTCTCTATCTCTCGTTCTCTCTCTCTCTCTCTCTCTCTTTCTCTCTCTCGCTCTCTCTCTCTCTCTCTCTCTCTCTCTCTCTCTCTCTCTCTCTCTCTCTCTCCCTCTCCCTGGTTCTCTCTCCCTCCCCCCCCCTCTCTCTCTCTCTCGCTCTCTCTCTCTCTCTCAAACTCGTACCCTGTTCCTGATTTAGTGTTTATGTTCTTAATTCTTTTGGGATGTCTAACCTTGTTACATTCAAATAATTTCCCCATTAACAAATATTCTTGAATTAGGAAGTAGTTCCTAAGCTGATGTTTTGGTTGCTGATATTGTAACTTCCAGGCTGGTATTATTTGAGCTTCATTACAGATACGTGTTACCTTATATTCACGAGTTGATACTGGTCCAGACATCCTTTTCTTCGCATGTACCTTTCTGGAATTCTGGAGAAAATTTTTTCTCACTTAGCAATGCAGCAGTTTCAGGTTTCTGCATCTGCACACTTTTGTCTTCCATGTTCCTCATTGGAGGCAAACATATCCGAGCATCCATCCACGCTGATGTAACTCAGTAGCATGCAGGCCCATTCCTCTATGGGCTCCTGATATCCCCGCACCTTTAATAATAACAGAAGACCTAAATTACGAATTACTCGATTCCGATTATCACCATATCAAAGATATAAGTAGTTCTTCTAATATGAAAGCAGTAATAAATGAGCCAACATGAAAGACACACCAGAGTGCAACACGTCTCGATCCCATATTAACTCATAGGGATATCGATGCAATAGAGGCAGGTGTGTTATATGAAGATATGGAATACAGTGAACACTCAGGAATATATGATGCGATACGTTTAATTATTGAAAGAACTTTAAAGCGGTAAGTTTGGGACTACACTCAGACTTTTGAAATGAAGGGCATTGTGATCATGATGCAAACCTATATTTATATTTGGAGATACAAAATGCCAAATCTTGCCAATATCCTATCAGTGTAACACTATGCTATGTCTATGTATCTGGTGATACGTACTTTATGTACACATTGTAAGTATGGAATTGTCTTGTGGGAGTCATGACCCCGCCGGCTGTCTTATATTTCCGAGTAAGTCCCGAAGAAATTATACTTTGAAAACACCAGGTGAGCTAATGGAATAATCGAAGCATAATAATCAGTGGAATCGAATGTGACAAATGGACGCAGTTGATGACGTAGGCAATCTAGATTCTCACATGAGAATGAAACAACATCAGCTGGCAATGCGAACATACAGCTCAGGTGCCTATTCACCCTAGCATCCTACAGGCTTATCCATCAGTAGGCAATGGACAGGACATGGACATTGTAGCGTCCTGTAGGAATTAATAACATAATCGAAATTTGTATATCAACTATATATCACTCATACAATGGTATGCAACAACAACACATTCTGTAATGTTGTTAGTTAGCTGACAGATCGCATCAAATCAGAACCAGTTACCACCACTTTGTCTATGTGAGGCATCATTTCCATAGAAGAATAGCACAGAGTTTTATTTTTCAGAATGACGTCACGATCAATGGGCGTCGATCAAACTCTGTAGCAAAGAATTATATAGAATAGGTTTTGTAGTTAACATCGAAATGAAAGTGATCGTTGATTGGTTAGAACGACCAACATTTGTTAGATAGGAACTTCTAGGAAGGCATACGCAGAAGTTGATTGATGGACTGATTGTCTGGGCCAATCAAGCTGTGCTTATAACGTACCTGGAAGAATCATTAAAACGGATTCAGCAATAATCTCATTATCTAGATATGTATAGAACCTCAGAATCAGCGATTCTAAAGACTATAAGAGATACACATTCAGTTATAGGAAGTTAATCAATCCAACATCTCGATTCACTGAACATATCGTTGATGTTCAGTTTTTGTAAGTAGCTATAGAATAGCAGTATGAACTTACTTGTTTTGTACCAGTATGTACTAGTCTGTTGTTTGAGCGATATTGCTCCAATCTAAATTACCTTGTAAAATTATGTACAGTTAGCTTTAATAAACACATCATCTTACGTTTATGTGAGACAATAGTTTGGTTTACTCTATCCAGTAGCAAGTAGCATTAGGAATCTGAACACTGAGTCGGAAGCAACATCCGATCCTTGCCTGATCTTCTTAGTCAGAATAGGCCCAGCAGTCTTATAAAAAATATCGTCATTATCATCTTCCCGACGAGGCGAGCCAGACTGTCCTGAATCATTCTCCGCCATCGGCTAGCCGGTTGTCGCAGCAACCGTTACATCATAAGCTTGCCGATAGCGAAGCGGGACCACCGAAGTAATCTTGAGTCAGAACACGGAGATCCAAAATCTTCAAAATGTTCCAGTATTCAATGATATACAATTCATTTAATTGGATTATTTAGGGTAATACATCGATCAATAGACGTATTAAAAACATAATTTTTTTATTCACTGTACTGTATATTATACCTATGAGTGTCTATGCCTCTATACATCTTCAAAACCGTACTTTTTTATTTCTTGTCTGTTATCTTAATTTTAATTACCCAGCAAGCCTAAAGCAAATCTCTCATGATCTCACATCGGACCACACCCATACTGTAGAGAACCAATTCACGATTATCCAAGCGTCGTAACCGAGGAATCCTATCTGCCATTCAAGTATATGACGTCTTAACAATTTACGTCACATATCATTTGGCCCCATGTCGTATTATAATTCTATCATGAAGCAGCAAGTGTATGCTCTTGATGAATTCACTTGTTGATAAACACTCTGTTGAATAATATTGAAACTAATTTGACTGGTAACTAGTACTACAATAGGCAGCAACAGCCATGGTCAAATTAGATCTACAATATGCAACAGTGTACCTGTACAGTTACCTTGAAATTGGGATTATGGGAAAGCAGAGTTCAAAGTGTATAAATTGATCGAAACGCTTAAAAAGTATGCGGAGCTTGGATAGAACTGGGCGGGTCATAGGCAGAAATGCAAATGAACGTGGCCCGCATTGGAAAGTGGCATGGCATGACTATGTACACGTCACAATTCCACTATAACAAAACGGATCACTCGAAGCTAAGGTGACCGTACTCTACCTATTCTTGAGTGCACGATCATGATTCAAGCTATTTTTTCACATTGGTTTCGAAATATTCAACATATTAATTACTATATATTAACGAATATGTTGTATTGGCACAATGGTACATGACGAAGCAGAATGTCCGCGACCACAGTTACACTTTAACGTGAATATTAAAAAGCAAGATTTGCGATATGGATAAAGGAATGGAGGATTCCAGTTTCTCATTCAATCACATGGCGTCATAATCAAGTACGTGACTTGGACAATGACGTTATAATCAATTACGTCATGATGCCGTAGCTAAGTTTGTCACGAGCGCATAATTGATAATGGACTAAGCGTTGTTGTTGCACGAATTGTATGTCTTTACTATTTAATAAACATGCTGTTGAATATCTTGAAACTAATTTGACTGCAACAGCACCCAGTCAAATTATTTTCAAACTATTCAACAACTTACCTGTATAGTTTTCTGGAAATTGAGATTTGGGGAGTGCAGCGACCGATCTGCCCAAATACGGAGGACGCGTGGGTTGAGCTTAGCTAGAGATGGCCGGGGCACAGCTAAAACAGGATTCCTCTATCTCACCCCGTAACGGGAAGATGGTATTGCGATCTGGACTGTGTGTGCCTGTGTGCGCGCGTGCGTGCGTGCGCGCGCACGTGCGTGCGCGCGGATGTGTGCGTGCGTGCGTGCGTGCGTGCGTGCGTGCGTGGGCACAGGTGCATGTCTGTGCGTGTGTATGTGTGTGTGCGTGCGTGCGTGCGTGCGTGTGCGTGCGCACGCGTGTACGTCCATGCGTGAGTGTGTGCGTGTGCGCGTTTGTCTGTCTCTCCGCACCTCTATCTAAAAACACCGCTAATCCGATTTAGCTCAAATTTTAATACAAGCAACGAATTTGCCGTGTAAGAGGGGTCCAGACTTTGGCCGTTATCCGAACAACATAACCCGGATCCGGATCGAATCAAATTCTGGATCTATGGATATCTTGGAAAGTATTAGTCCGGTTTTGCTCAGATTTTAGCGGCGGTGCACTAGGATTAGACAACATTGGGCGTGATCCGATGAAATCCAGTAAATCCGAAAAAGTCCCCAAAATCAGAAAATGTTTTTACAACTTAACAAAAAATTGTAGTTTGGTGTGTGGGGGGGGGGGTGCGGTGGGGGTTGGTGGGGGACGAGTGTCTGCAATCCCTGATTGCTCCTGTTTTTATGCCTGCAACAATTTGCCAGCATTACACTCATGACACTTCATAGATAGATAACTAGTTTATTGCAAAAATCCAACATAAGGATATTACAAGTACAGCCGTATAAATAAACAAGATATATAAAACAACTATAGGCCCTATATAAATAAGTAAGGTAGAGGAGCGTGTTAAATTCACTCATAAAGGATGTTGTACCATGGTGTATTGCCATTTGCAGGTTTCTGATACATCATGCCGAATCGTAATACAAATATTGGTCGCCCTGAAAGTGATGATTCCAGTTCAAATACATATGAATTCACCTTTCCAGAGTATCCACCCATCATCTGACCTCGTATGACGTCATACTCATCTCAGTGCGTGTATGATGACGTCACAATCATTACGTCACAAAGGGTTCCATATAGACCGTCACCAAATCTCAAATACTCCGACACGTTGTATGAATTGTATGTCTTTGTAATTCTTTGCTATTTAAGAAACATGCTGGTGAATATTTTGAAACTAATTTGACTGGGTGCTGTTGCTGCCTTAGGCAGCAACAGCACCCAGTCAAATTAGTTTCAACATATTCAATAGCTTACCTGTATGGTTTTCTTGAGATCGATAGTCAGGGAGTTCAGAGATCGATGGATCCGAACACGACCGAGGTGTGGGTGGAGCTTAGCTAGAGATGGGCGGGGCATAGCTAACACACATAAACAGGACTGGCTCAAGTCTCTTGGTACAATGCATAAACGACTATGTGTCGATCATTGTAAGGCCTGCATGTCAATACTGCGGTGAACCCAACCATAGACTTTCATCGTGCCGACACGGTCAACCGGTCCGATGCCGAGTGTGTAACGCCCATGGTCAAGAGCATAGGGGTCCGGCCAAGAAGAAGCGCCAACGCTAGCTACGGATTATCGGGGAAAGAGGTGATGGTCACACTGGACGCAACGCAAATTTGGGTAAGACTCTAAATAATAATAATAATAATAATAATAATAATAATAATAATAATAATAATAATAATAATAATAATAATAATAAGGATGATGATGCCATTATTTACAATGTATCTATCTCTAACAGATTTGATAAGTTACTTATTAATGATCTTAATGGAAATATGGATGCGGAAACCATTGACACATTTGTTGCCGTTGTTGATGAGTACACACCTGTTCCTTCCTTATCGCTTGACGATGTACGTAGCCGCGTCATGGTTACAAATAATGTAATCATGCCAGCCACCACATCCACCATAACCACAATAAAAAATGATGATGAGGAGGAGGATGCACCATCTCCTAATACTGCTACTACTGCTGCTACTGCCACTACTGCTTCTACTACTACTGCTTCTACTACTACTGCAGCGGCTGCTGCTACCGCCGCTGCTGCTGCTGCTGATGATGATGATTATGATGATGATGAGGATGATGATGATGATAATGATTATGATGATATTGGCAATAAAAATAATAATAATAATAATAATAATAATAATAATAATAATAATAACAATATGACTAAATTAAATTTTATCGATCTCCTTAATATTATACAATATTGTAAAATTAAAGATGGTAACTCTCTATATATGCATGCCAGTATTAAGACTGCCGCTGAGCAGTGGGTTTGCAGCAAAAGGTTTATCAGACGCGTGAGGCAGTATGATATTACGTCATTTAATCTAACGGGAAAGGGTATACGTATTGGACACTTAAATATACTGCATTTAATGCCTAAAATAAGCCAATTAAAAATAATAATGGAAAAAAGTGTACAGGAAATAGAAATATTTGGTATACCAGAAGCATGTATAAGTAGTGTTGTTACGGGTAATCTAATTGATATTCAAGGTTATAGTGTTGAGAGAAAAGATAGGATAAATAATGCAGGAGGAGGAATCTTGATCTACATAGCCGAAAATCAGTCCCATCGTAGGAGACTTGATCTAGAAACTCTGAATATAGAAGCGGACTAATACTTTCCAAGATATCCATAGATCCAGAATTTGATTCGATCCGGATCCGGGTTATGTTGTTCGGATAACGGCCAAAGTCTGGACCCCTCTTACACGGCAAATTCCTTCCTTGTATTAAAATTTGAGCTAAATCGGATCAGCGGTGTTTTTAGATAGAGGTGCGGAGAGACAGACAAACGCGCACACGCACACACTCACGCATGGACGTACACGCGTGTGCACGCACACGCACGCACGCACGCACGCACACACATACACACGCACAGACATGCACCCGTGCCCACGCACGCACACAGGCACGCACGCGCGCTCACAGGGACACACAGTCCAGATCGCAATACCATCTTCCCGTTACGGGGTGAGATTAATAAGCTGTTCGCGACGATGACACCATCCATGAAACACTGGTGCTCGCAGATTTGGTGATACAAACACATTCGCCCATATCAATTCGTACTAACAGCGGCCGGATGGCGAACAGCTTGTTCGTGTGCCTACAACCAGCTTTTCGGAACAACCTTCCATCTTAGAGCTTGTACAATGCAGTTAGAAAGGGTCATGTACATCGAACCAGAACTGTTGGTGTATAGAGATGTACAACTTTCCCTCTGTGATGTATCGTAATATGAATTTATACCTCTGAAAGTGATGATTGCAATCAGCATGAAGATGATTTCAGCATATAGCTGCAGCAAATGTCAAGCTAATTGTTCTCAAAATAATCAGTAGGACTTTAAATGTAGTAACACTTTCTGAAGATATGTCATGCAATGGACCTTTCCAGTTTTAGCTATGTCCCGCCCATCTCTATTTAAGCTACACCCATACTTCACCGTGTTGGGATCGATCGATCTCCGAACGCCGTAGCTATTAACGTCCTGAAATCTATACAGGTAAGCTGTTGAATAGTTTGTAACTAATTTGACTGGGTGCTGTTGCTGCCTATGGCAGCAACAGCACCCAGTCAAATTAGTTACAAAATATTCAACATACTATTTATTAAATAGTAAAGACATACAATTCGTACAACAACGCATAGTCCCTCTTCAAATAATCTACGTCATTCAAGCCGTCATAATGACGTCATTCATTAGGATGTCATTCTACGTCACGCAGTTGATTATGACGTCATACGATGGAGGGATAATGTGGAAAGTTCGATTAGTTAGGGCTATGCCATATACGTTATTGACGCCCAGTGTGAAATATGTTCGAATATGCATGCTTTTGACAATCTACTCGTCTCCGTGAACATATATGTCTCGGTAGCTCTCTGTTACGTGTATAATACATGGCTAAGTAAGCGTACACGCATATTGAAAGCCCGCACGAACGAATAATTTGAGAACAATCTGCTTGAAAGTTGTTGCAGTGACGATTTCAGTCAAATCGTTTTCAAAACGGTATGGAATTTACATGTTCTGAGCTAGCAACAGTTTTCATTCAAATTGTTATAAAGATATCTAACCTAGCACGTTTCACGTCTACAATAAGCTGCTATACGCTTACTATACGCTATCCAGGTAGATCCGCGCTCGTCAGAAGCCAGCAGTACAACGACCGTCATCAACGCTATGGCCATAGTTTTATAATGAACCTTTCCAGTTTATCCATCGATCATCTGACGTCATAATAAACTAAGTGGCGCGTAGGAGGACGTCATACTTAATCATGGCATAAAGGATTCGATTTAGTCAGTCTTTAACACTTAATAGGATATTTTGAAACTAATTTGACTGGGTGCTGTGCCTGCCATAGACCGCAACATAGCCCAGTCAAATTAGTTTCGAAATATATAACAGCTTACCTGTACAGTTTTCCAGAAATTGATAATCAGGAAGTTCAGGGATCGATCGATCGCAACGCGAGCGAGGTGTGGGCGAAGCTTAGCTAGAGATTGGCAGAGCATAGCTATACTTGGAAAGGTCCGTTATTATTGCGCAACAGCGAGAATTATAGAATCCCAAATAAAGGCGTCAACAAGTATCAAACTAAAATGGCGACTCAGAAGAAGACGATCGGCATTGAATTTGTCTAGACATTTTCTAATAGCATTGATTCAGGATAACGTTAAGCTTAGTCATCTCTGATATATGGTCGTGGTCTTGACAATAAATGGGCCCCGGTAGCAATCCACCAACAGGAATCCTGTATTGTGCTGTCAGTTGGACAACGCGCATATTCTCGGCACATGGTGTATTGCATTCTGGAAAACAAGGGTAGACGAATTAGCAAGCTGCTATGTTCTAATTTTTTTTAAACATATTTTATTGTACTAATAATGCAACGGGGTTGGGCACAAGTTCTATCAACTTACCTAGGCCCTCTCCCTATGTACTAGTATGTACGCAGGGCCGACCTTACAGCAGTGCAACGAGTGCATTTGCAGTTTTGCACAAGGCCCTGAAAGGCGCCCCCAAAAGTAATGTTAACGTTCTTTGTTGTCTTCATTTTCGGGGCACCTGCTTAACTTCAAGTCACACACATATATGCCACACCTATAGTACAGCTCATAAATAACAAAATATTTTGAACATAATTGGAAGACATTGCTGCAGCAACGTCCTCCAACCCAATTATGTCCATAATATTCAACAATGTATTCTTATTTAGAAACATGATACGTTATTTGTTAAATATACTGTATACGACTGATGTAGCCAAATCACACTACCCTAATACCTCACCCCACCCCCACCCCACCCCCACCCCACGTCAGCCACGCATCACGTTTGGAACTGGTTACTAGCTTTCTCGCAGTCCTAATGATTGTTCCAAAGGCCCGGGTACGAATTTCATAAGCTGTGCACATGGTCCCGTGAGTCCTAGGGTCGGCCCTGTACGTACTGAATTAGATACAGACATGCCTTTGCTGGATGTAACGGCGTGTCCGACTGTGACCCACTTAGTATCGTAAAGATAGTTGATTACGAGAGTTTTAGATATAAATAATAGCCCAATATCGGCCAATATTATACCATTTAAAATAATTTCCGTGTTCAACTCTATTGTCATTACAGATAAAATTTTGCAACACGAAAGATTACCTCTCACTGGTTCATGACGAACGATCATTCACATTTACAGTTAGCCAAGCAATTTAATGAGCCATGGCGTAAGTCATCACTGACTATCTTCACCGAGCCAGTCATTTCAGTGGACATTAAAAAAATGTAGTATTCTCTTGGGCAGGGGCGTCTCTGAGCATTAAACCCGCTAGGGGCCCGTGCCAGAGGGAGGATCTGGGAGGGGTTGTACCCCTCCCACAACGTGAGGGCTCTGGCGTGCTTTCCGTTAAACTGTCCTTTTGAAAATTAAGTATAGTAACATGAGCATCAGTTTCCAACATTCTACGTGATAGAAGAGCATCTTGATTGTGATTTAAAATTATACCGCTTTATTTAAAATGAAAAAAGTATGCATAGTTTGTAGGACACAATCTCACGTCAATATGATGTGGTCATGTGGGTTCAAAGTTTGGAAATGGGTTGCATAGCAGTATAAATTGATCTTAGAATGCATGACCGACTATATCATGTTTTCTCAAAGTAATTTACACATTTTAATATTGGGATATGCTATAGGTAACCATTTCCATATGCTTTGAGATGCAATGTATAATGTTACAGACACCTTATATTGAAGGGGCATGGTCCTAATCCAGTTAAAATTAACTTGATAGACCATCTTCCAGCATCAAAATACACAAGCTGGGTGAGGGGTGGGTGGTGGGGGGCGTGGGCTGTTCCGGTAAATTGTGAAAATCTAGATGATCTAAAAGGGTATTTCCCGCATTTCTGGAGGTAGGCTAAATATGGACGTTCATTTGCTTGTGAAATTATTCTATTTTTACCCGTCAAGAATTTATTTTAGATCTATAGTTCAAACATCGTCGTGCGTG
>CM067368.1:18544791-18704495 GCA_034401795.1 Chaetoderma sp. LZ-2023a | reverse complement strand
GGATAACGGCCAAAGTCTGGACCCCTCTTACACGGCAAATTCCTTCCTTGTATTAAAATTTGAGCTAAATCGGATCAGCGGTGTTTTTAGATAGAGGTGCGGAGAGACAGACAAACGCGCACACGCACACACTCACGCATGGACGTACACGCGTGTGCACGCACACGCACGCACGCACGCACGCACACACATACACACGCACAGACATGCACCCGTGCCCACGCACGCACACAGGCACGCACGCGCGCTCACAGGGACACACAGTCCAGATCGCAATACCATCTTCCCGTTACGGGGTGAGATTAATAAGCTGTTCGCGACGATGACACCATCCATGAAACACTGGTGCTCGCAGATTTGGTGATACAAACACATTCGCCCATATCAATTCGTACTAACAGCGGCCGGATGGCGAACAGCTTGTTCGTGTGCCTACAACCAGCTTTTCGGAACAACCTTCCATCTTAGAGCTTGTACAATGCAGTTAGAAAGGGTCATGTACATCGAACCAGAACTGTTGGTGTATAGAGATGTACAACTTTCCCTCTGTGATGTATCGTAATATGAATTTATACCTCTGAAAGTGATGATTGCAATCAGCATGAAGATGATTTCAGCATATAGCTGCAGCAAATGTCAAGCTAATTGTTCTCAAAATAATCAGTAGGACTTTAAATGTAGTAACACTTTCTGAAGATATGTCATGCAATGGACCTTTCCAGTTTTAGCTATGTCCCGCCCATCTCTATTTAAGCTACACCCATACTTCACCGTGTTGGGATCGATCGATCTCCGAACGCCGTAGCTATTAACGTCCTGAAATCTATACAGGTAAGCTGTTGAATAGTTTGTAACTAATTTGACTGGGTGCTGTTGCTGCCTATGGCAGCAACAGCACCCAGTCAAATTAGTTACAAAATATTCAACATACTATTTATTAAATAGTAAAGACATACAATTCGTACAACAACGCATAGTCCCTCTTCAAATAATCTACGTCATTCAAGCCGTCATAATGACGTCATTCATTAGGATGTCATTCTACGTCACGCAGTTGATTATGACGTCATACGATGGAGGGATAATGTGGAAAGTTCGATTAGTTAGGGCTATGCCATATACGTTATTGACGCCCAGTGTGAAATATGTTCGAATATGCATGCTTTTGACAATCTACTCGTCTCCGTGAACATATATGTCTCGGTAGCTCTCTGTTACGTGTATAATACATGGCTAAGTAAGCGTACACGCATATTGAAAGCCCGCACGAACGAATAATTTGAGAACAATCTGCTTGAAAGTTGTTGCAGTGACGATTTCAGTCAAATCGTTTTCAAAACGGTATGGAATTTACATGTTCTGAGCTAGCAACAGTTTTCATTCAAATTGTTATAAAGATATCTAACCTAGCACGTTTCACGTCTACAATAAGCTGCTATACGCTTACTATACGCTATCCAGGTAGATCCGCGCTCGTCAGAAGCCAGCAGTACAACGACCGTCATCAACGCTATGGCCATAGTTTTATAATGAACCTTTCCAGTTTATCCATCGATCATCTGACGTCATAATAAACTAAGTGGCGCGTAGGAGGACGTCATACTTAATCATGGCATAAAGGATTCGATTTAGTCAGTCTTTAACACTTAATAGGATATTTTGAAACTAATTTGACTGGGTGCTGTGCCTGCCATAGACCGCAACATAGCCCAGTCAAATTAGTTTCGAAATATATAACAGCTTACCTGTACAGTTTTCCAGAAATTGATAATCAGGAAGTTCAGGGATCGATCGATCGCAACGCGAGCGAGGTGTGGGCGAAGCTTAGCTAGAGATTGGCAGAGCATAGCTATACTTGGAAAGGTCCGTTATTATTGCGCAACAGCGAGAATTATAGAATCCCAAATAAAGGCGTCAACAAGTATCAAACTAAAATGGCGACTCAGAAGAAGACGATCGGCATTGAATTTGTCTAGACATTTTCTAATAGCATTGATTCAGGATAACGTTAAGCTTAGTCATCTCTGATATATGGTCGTGGTCTTGACAATAAATGGGCCCCCGGTAGCAATCCACCAACAGGAATCCTGTATTGTGCTGTCAGTTGGACAACGCGCATATTCTCGGCACATGGTGTATTGCATTCTGGAAAACAAGGGTAGACGAATTAGCAAGCTGCTATGTTCTAATTTTTTTTAAACATATTTTATTGTACTAATAATGCAACGGGGTTGGGCACAAGTTCTATCAACTTACCTAGGCCCTCTCCCTATGTACTAGTATGTACGCAGGGCCGACCTTACAGCAGTGCAACGAGTGCATTTGCAGTTTTGCACAAGGCCCTGAAAGGCGCCCCCAAAAGTAATGTTAACGTTCTTTGTTGTCTTCATTTTCGGGGCACCTGCTTAACTTCAAGTCACACACATATATGCCACACCTATAGTACAGCTCATAAATAACAAAATATTTTGAACATAATTGGAAGACATTGCTGCAGCAACGTCCTCCAACCCAATTATGTCCATAATATTCAACAATGTATTCTTATTTAGAAACATGATACGTTATTTGTTAAATATACTGTATACGACTGATGTAGCCAAATCACACTACCCTAATACCTCACCCCACCCCCCACCCCACCCCCACCCCACGTCAGCCACGCATCACGTTTGGAACTGGTTACTAGCTTTCTCGCAGTCCTAATGATTGTTCCAAAGGCCCCGGGTACGAATTTCATAAGCTGTGCACATGGTCCCGTGAGTCCTAGGGTCGGCCCTGTACGTACTGAATTAGATACAGACATGCCTTTGCTGGATGTAACGGCGTGTCCGACTGTGACCCACTTAGTATCGTAAAGATAGTTGATTACGAGAGTTTTAGATATAAATAATAGCCCAATATCGGCCAATATTATACCATTTAAAATAATTTCCGTGTTCAACTCTATTGTCATTACAGATAAAATTTTGCAACACGAAAGATTACCTCTCACTGGTTCATGACGAACGATCATTCACATTTACAGTTAGCCAAGCAATTTAATGAGCCATGGCGTAAGTCATCACTGACTATCTTCACCGAGCCAGTCATTTCAGTGGACATTAAAAAAATGTAGTATTCTCTTGGGCAGGGGCGTCTCTGAGCATTAAACCCGCTAGGGGCCCGTGCCAGAGGGAGGATCTGGGAGGGGTTGTACCCCTCCCACAACGTGAGGGCTCTGGCGTGCTTTCCGTTAAACTGTCCTTTTGAAAATTAAGTATAGTAACATGAGCATCAGTTTCCAACATTCTACGTGATAGAAGAGCATCTTGATTGTGATTTAAAATTATACCGCTTTATTTAAAATGAAAAAAGTATGCATAGTTTGTAGGACACAATCTCACGTCAATATGATGTGGTCATGTGGGTTCAAAGTTTGGAAATGGGTTGCATAGCAGTATAAATTGATCTTAGAATGCATGACCGACTATATCATGTTTTCTCAAAGTAATTTACACATTTTAATATTGGGATATGCTATAGGTAACCATTTCCATATGCTTTGAGATGCAATGTATAATGTTACAGACACCTTATATTGAAGGGGCATGGTCCTAATCCAGTTAAAATTAACTTGATAGACCATCTTCCAGCATCAAAATACACAAGCTGGTGAGGGGTGGGTGGTGGGGGGCGTGGGCTGTTCCGGTAAATTGTGAAAATCTAGATGATCTAAAAGGGTATTTCCCGCATTTCTGGAGGTAGGCTAAATATGGACGTTCATTTGCTTGTGAAATTATTCTATTTTTACCCGTCAAGAATTTATTTTAGATCTATAGTTCACTGGCTTTCATCTTGTAGCGTTATGTTCATACCATAATACACTTTAGGAATCATGATCATTAGGCATCATGAAAAGTATTAAATGATGCAGTTGTGAGCGATGCTTGATTACTTCAACCCAACGCATCCACCATACCAAAGAGATAATCTAATAATGCTAGCTATTTTGAATATGAGTTAACCCTTTCAACCGCGAAATTCTGGAATCTAAATTTCTAGCTGTTGCATATTTTGAAACAAATTTAACTGGAACCAGCCATGTTCCAAGACAGATTAATTTCAAAATATGCAACAGATTATTTATTTTTCGTATTTTATCTTTCACGTTTAATGGGTTAATCAAATTTTGAACTACACAATGAATTTCACCAAGCAAGAGTATCAAAAACTGTACTAAAAGTATATACTCCTCTAGGGGCTAGTCATTGAGAATACAGGCATAAATTGTCAAATTCTTGCCTAGATTTTGCAAGTTTATTAACAGTGATTGACTCTGAGTTAGCTGAGACATTTTAGAACAGTATCTGAAAAGGACTTGGGGCATTGTGAAAAAAGACCAGGGACACGGGGCCCCAGTGTTCCACTACCCAGCGACGCCACCTCTCTTAGCTGCCGAATTGCTATTTCTTAGGACGAGCTTGGCCATTATGCATTTAATGTCTAAATTTGGTCAAGATAATCAAACTATTTGCTTTTTTAATGTCAATTTGCAGGACGAAAGAAGAGTATTTTGAAATTTAAAAAAAAATAGTCTTCTCTTGGCGTGCAGATAAACATTCCTCAAGATAAATGCAGAGATTGTTTTTTACCGGCTTCTCAGTGAAAGAATTAAATAGTTCAGTTGGCATAAGAGGGAGATTACTTACACACACCAATATCCGTCACTGCGAGTGATAGTTTCTTCGATACATCATTCCACGTATTCTGCATCTTTGCAGAACATTCATAGTACCCGATGTCGCCATACGTCATCTCGCCAATGATCAGCTTCGCTCCATTGGAGAGAGGCATTCCGCTCGCCATCCTGTTCCAGGAAAATTCGCATTCAAATGGTGAACAAATTCCTTGACACGTCATAACGGGCGCCACCTCCCCCAGTCGCGTTACCAGAGTGGTGGTGTTTAGCCAGACAGATATGCTGATATTGGTCGGTCCTGCAACAGTTGGAAATCACCAATACTATAGGATTTATGGAGGCATCCGATCTGTAACTCAAGTATCTGACGTCATAATAAACAAATGTCACATGTTCACTGGCGTAGGCTCGTCACGAAAGTAGCACATCTCTGACAGTACGCGTTTGAATTGTATCTCTTTGGCGAATTTGAAATGTAATACATTTTCCGTTGAATAGTTTGAAATGGGTTTTTTAACCAGGAGCCGTTGCTGCCATTGGCAATAGTTTCCAGTTTGGACTGTTTAAAATTGATTCAAAGTTGTGTACAAAGAGAAATGGGCGGGAACATTTGGAAATGGATGCGTCTATTCCTCGCCCTTGAAACCTTACTACCATTAAAGAAATCTCTTGTTTATTCACATAATCCATCTCTCTCTCTCTCCCTCCCTCCTTTCCTCTCTCTCTCCGTCCCTCCCTCCTTTCCTCTCTCTCTCCCTCCCTCCCTCCCTCCCCCCCCTCTCTCTCTCTCTCTCTCTCTCTCTCTCTCTCTCTCTCTCTCTCTCTCTCTCTCTCTCTCTCTCTCTCTCTCTCTCTCTCTCTCTCTAACCCCTCCCTCCATCCATCTCTCTCGTTCTATGGGTCTCGCGCTCGCGCGCTCGCCCATTCGCTTGCTTTCCCTTCCTCTCCCATTCTCTCTCTCTCTCTCTCCACATCTCCATATTCCTATCTGCCCATCCCTCCTTATCTTTCGCTCGGACCCGCGCTCTCTCCTTCATCTCCATCTCCCTGTTTCCTTCTATCTCTCCCCCTCCCTTCCTCTCGCACGCTCCCACTCCCCCCCCCCTCTTGAGGTATTTCTCAAGACCACTGTATTTGCAGTTTCAGCCGGCTTAGTTATTAAGTGGCCAAGTTAACAGATGAGTGGTTAAACAAGTCCATTGTATTTCAAGTTAACCTTTTCAGCGATGAATTCCCCATATCTCATTTTCAAAGCAATCAAAATTAATGTCAAACTATTCCACATAATACGTTTGATATCTTAAAAAAATAATCCTTTTCAGGGATTTCAGGGATTTGCCGGTAAAAGTGTTAATACCCACCTGTGTACTGAATAGAAAAGCCTGTGACGTCCCAGACCCTGGAGTTACCATCACTAGCAGTGACAGCGCAAAGAAACGTATCAAAATCATTTACATTCAGGTAATGATCAAATGCAAATACTGGGCCTGTTGAAATTATCTGGAAAGTAAACAGCCGTACACCAATTACCATAACAGTAAAAACAGTGAGTAGAATGCAATATCTCAAGTCAAGTAATCTGTACTCATGAGGTGAGCTATAAATTTATACATTTGACCGTAGAGATGTATATGTACATTATTCTACTTGATATAAATATAATCATTATTTTATCAACAATATATCATCATCATCATCATCAGCATCATCATCATCCAGTAGCGACAACATTGTCAATAAGCTAGAACAAGTAACATAGCGGTAGTAGTAGTAGTAGTAGTAGTAGTAGTAGTAGTAGTAGTAGTAGAAGAAGTAGTAGTAGTAGTAGTAGTAGTAGTAGTAGTAGTAGTAGTAGTAGTAGTAGTAGTAGTAGTAGTAGTAGTTTGTATTTGTGTCAAGCAGTAGTTCTAGGAACCCTGCCATTGACGACACACTGGTACTAGAATATTGCACAGCCATCATTGGAATGTAATTTTTACAGTGGTAAACGTATGACATCACAACCAACTACGTGACGTGTAGAATGATATCATAATGAATGACGTCATGAATGACGTAGGTAGGTACGCCACGAACGCATATTTGAAGACGAACTATGCGTTGTTGAACGAATTATATGTCTTTACTAATACTGGCATCGATAATGCATAAGTTTACAAGGTGATCGCATATATTTTGAACACTCAATATTCTGTGTGTATTCTATTTTAATTGTCTGATTTATTCAAAATTACATTATAACATATTCTATATGCCATAGTCGTGTTGGATAATTTGTGCATTACTTTGCTCATTAGCTCTCTATATAACAACCGCCTGCTCTAACTGGTGCGTGATGTCGACTACTATAAGTACGCATTAAAAAGGTATGCAGAAATAGTTACAGAGGCAAGATGCTGAAAGTAAATCAGAGGTCTTTTAACTGAGGTAATCCAGTTTAACTGACATTTGATACAGCTAAAACGGTACAATTGCAACGACATCCAGTCATTTTCTTTGCATAAACACAGTGCCTCACCGAGGGTGTGTGGGAGTGTACACGTTTTACGATTTTATCTAAAATATGTTCTTAAGACTTTTTAGGAATGAAACCTCCAAATCCCGAATGGATCCATGTGGACTAACATTTTCAGGTGTGTTTGTTCAACAAGTATCTGCCCTTTTTCTTTGAATATAATACAAGTGTATATAATCTATTTAAATCATGTTTGTTACATAATTGAGCTTTCCATTTTGAGCCATGCCCCGCCCATCTCTAGCTAAGCTCCACCCAAACCTCGCTCGTGTTAGGATCGATCGATCTCTGAACTATCTGACTATCAATTTCCCTGATAACTATACAAGTAAGCTGTTAGATATTTTGAACTAATTTGACTGGCTGCTGCTTCTGCCTATTGCAGCAACAGCGCCCAGTCAAACTAGTTTGAAAATATTCAACAGCATGATTCTTAAATAGCAAAAACATACAATTCGTACAACGTGTCTGACTATTAAGCGTTACAGACGGGCCTAATCGAATCATTTCTGACGTAATGATTATGACGCCATCCTACACGCCGCTTACCTGATTATGACAGCATACTCTGAAAAGGTGAATTAGCCTCGGGGCGTGGGCCGTTATTGCGAACGCACGCATTAATAGCGCTTGCGTCAACTTAACACAATACTGATCAACGCGGACCAAACTGCATCGGCAATGTTCTTGAGACTATCTTTAACATTTTACCAATGGAATGACTGGGCCGATAACCGAGCCAGTAAGTCCAGGTGTAAATTTAAAAGAAAATAGTCTGCTCTAAGTCTGCAAATTGATGTTGATTTGGCAAAGATTTCCCTGTTTTTGTAGAATTAACGTGTTAACTCTTCAATCGTCGAGTTGGACAAAACGGCATCTGCAGTGGTCTTGAGATGTGTCTATTTATAGAACATGAAACGGCATTTGCAGTGGTCTTGAAATGTGTCTATTTATAGAACATGAACCGACGATTTAATAAATATTTACTACTTGAATGTCCGGCTCGGGAACGGGTAGCCAATGGTAAAATTTCAAAAATCCTCTTCTCGTGCCCTGCAATTGAACACTGGCTTAGCAAAAATTTCAATTTTCTTGACAATTATCACTTTGATGGTCAATCCTGTCAGAACGGTCTCTGCAGTGGTGGTGACGAATATCCATTTGCAGGAAGTGAAAACTCTATTCTTGTAAGTTTCTTTGGTAACTTTACAGAAATCAACTGTCCATGGGCAGCAAAAATTTTAATGTTCTTGAAGAGTATCTTGCCTGTTAAAAGGTTAATTGATATAGCCTTAGTAAAATTGTGAGCGCGGTGAGGCGCTCTTGACACAGCCAGGGGTTAACTGTCGGTCGCAATTTCAGCAGTGAAATTATGAAATATCAATTTCTAAGGCACTGTTCCCACTAGAGAGTTAATCAGGAATAACGCCATACTTCAGCATGGCGTTATTCCGGATTAAGTCTCTAGTGGGAGCACGGCCTACGACTAGATATTTGAGTACATTCTTTTAGGATGTTTCCAAAAATAGTCCTCTCTTGGCCTGCAACTGAACATTCACTAAGCACAAAATATTCTGACCATACAAAACATATAATATACGCCCCTAAGTAGCGTTTTAAATGTTTTTGAGGTGTTGTAGATACAAGCGGGCTTAACAGTAAAAGCAAAGGGTAGAATAATATATCTAGCTGGCATCTAGGCATTGTTCAATAATATCTACAATGGTGTGTGTGACTGATCTGTCACTCAAATAGCTGACGTCACAACCAAATGTGTCACATGCTGTTTGACGTCACAATCAAAATCGCGCATTTCTGTCACGAAAATCGAAAAGTCTGTCCCGAATTTGCAGCAATTGTATTGTTTTTGATGGATTTATAATTGAGAAAGGGTTATGTTCAATAGTTTGAAACGAATTTGACTGGGAGCTTTTGCTACCATATGCAAAATCTACAGCTTAGTATACATTTAAAATCACCTAAATTACGTACTGCGTCACTTGATGCAGTGGTCCATTCAAATTGACAAAAGGGGTAGCAGTCTGCCATACATTCGGCGCTAGGGAACACATCACCAAACACAGCCTTATACACCTCAGTAGGCGGGTTTACTCGTATGCCTTTAACACATACAGTTTCGCATTCTGAAATGTCAAAATAAATATTAAATATTTATTTAGCATATTTATTAAATAGTAGAAACATGCAATTCGTACTGAATCGCTTAGTCCGTCATCAATTATGTATTCGTGTTGTGTGCTACGTCATTCATGACGTAATTGATTATAGCGCCATCATGCACGCCACGTAGTTAATTATGACGTCATATGATTGATGGGTAAACCGGAATCTTCCATTTATGAATCACTAGCTTTAAAAGGAATTAAAATCGGCCCGATCCATTAGGTGGTGAGAATGATATCAGCATCTACACAGTGTCAGCAAATTCGTGTTCGCATTTCGTGTGGGTTCGTTTCGAATAGTTTGACGAATTAAGAGGGACTATTTTTATGTCAGCTATACTTCATACAGACGACTATAAGCTTGAAATAATGATGTTTTAGCTTTTACGTGAAATAGTATCGTATGGCGTTATTCAGGATTAACCATTTAGTGAGAACACGGCCTAGGAGTAACCGAAATCTGCTCATTGGTTCCTCCAAAACCTATTACCCCGCGAAGAGCCGCCGAGGTAATAGATTTTGCAGGAATCAATGAGCAGATTTCGGTTACTCCTAGGCCGTGTTCTCACTAAAGAGTTAGTCCTGAAGAACGCCATACATCAGTATGCCGTTATTCAAGAATAAGTCTCTGGTGAGAATATGGCCTTGGATATTGAGCAAACTCTAGTTTTTCTATTAGCCGAGGTATCTTAGCGCAAATTGATCGGTATGTTCTGTAATAATAAATAAGAATGCATACGTTAGTCACGTTTATTCTACATTGAATAGTCCATAAGAGGGGAATTTAAAGTTGGCACAGAAAGAAATTTTAGGCAAAGATGTTGATGGACCATTGAGGCAATATGCCAACTTAACACTACAGCTCATAAATACGTTAAGCCCTTACAAAAGGAGAAATGTCTTAATTATTATTACAATTTTGAATTATAAGAATGTTCTGTTGAATATTTTGGACTTCATTTAATTGGATGGCATTGTTTCCAAAATAGTCAACAGTACCTTTTATTTGTTTGTGGAAACATGTTAAGTTATTTCTGAGCCGTACTGGCTTAACGTCGTCATTTGCGCAAGGTAAACGCATGTTATTATGCAGTGTATATTTGATTTTACAGTAAATAAGTAGACACGGTTAGCACACTAATAATAATAATAATAATATGGATTCAGAGGAGATGTAAAAGTTGAGAAGGTACAAATAGCCCAGAAGAATGGATGTGCATCCGGACCTGATGTCATGGGCAATTGACTATTTAAATGCGCAAGCGATATTATATCAAATCCGATCACGCACCTAATCAATTCAGCTTTTATGCTCCACCTTCCCATCGATGCTGTAGGCCAAGGCTTATCGCACTACCCGAGCCCAAGAAACCACCTGACATCCAGCCAATATGAGGTCCATTGTGCTACTCAGCAGCAAACAGGAAACCCTATTTCAATGTTACTCTATGCCGCATCCGAGACAAAATCGATGTCGGATCGTGTCAAAGTGGCTTTGCAGATGCGTCCACATTGAATGGCATCAACGCATGCTTGTGTCAGTAGTCAGCCTTCAACACAATTAAACATTCAAACGTCCTAGATGTACTGCACCAGGCCAGTTGCAAGGAAGATGAGCTACGCCTAGTGAGACTGTCATTTGCAGACACCAAGCTGAGACTACGCGTCAAGTAAGTGAAGTCGGCAGAGTTTGAGACATCAATCGGCTCCCCACAAGATGACCTATCCCCTGTGTTTTTCACCTGTTACCTTGCTGCTGCATTGAAATCCGTGCATGAAAATCCCACAAGATCAACCCCCTCACCCCCACCCCATCCCCCACCCTCGGTCAATAACCCCCCCCCCCCCCCTCACACACACACACACACACACACACACACACACACACACACACACACACACACACACACACACACACCAGTGTTCATACAGGAAATGCCGCTAGAGGTTGGATATGCCGATGACGTGGACGTCATAGACGAGGAAAAGAAACTCCTTGAAGAACTTCTCCAAATAGCCGCAAGCAAACTAAAAATTGAGAATCTCTCTATGAATGAATCTAAAACAGTGATCTCCCACATATACATATCTACAAAGCATGAAACTAAAGAAAATGACTACCCACTTTGCGACGGCGAACAATGGCAGAAGAATAAGATCCTGGGCTCACTGCGTTGTGGTACTGCTGACATTGCTGCACGCTGCGTCATGGGAACATAGCGTGTCAGTCCTTCTGGAAGCTATGGATTCGTTGATCAAAGATGCCCTTCACAAAAAGACTACGTTTATGCAATGCAACATGCGTATCCTTGATGTTGTATAACTGTAACAGCTGGCCAGCTCCAAAGGCAGTTCTAGACAAACTCGGCACCTGTGCACCATCACTGGACATCTATGGTCAGACAGCATAATTCCCAATGATGTACTATACACGATGTGTAGTACACCTTCGTTGTCCGTAAAAGTCGCCAAGCAAAGATGGCCCACCATTGGTCATGTGCTAAGGATGTCAGTGGACATACTATCACGGAGAGCCTTGATTGCTAATTGCAGCTGTAGGATGTTTCTACTACTGCAGCCGCAGAATACTGAATCATGCATTCAGAGGAGCACCTGACAACGAGATAGATATATCCATTTCTAGCTAAACCCCACCCATTTCTAGCTAAGCTCCGCACACGCATTGAGCTTGTTGCGGTCGATTTATGTACTCTGAATCCTGATTTCCCAGAATCCTAATTTCAACCAAAATATACAGGTAACCTGTTTAATATTTTGAAACTAATTTGGCTGGTCGCAGTTGATGCCTATGGTAGCAACGGCGCCCACGAAAATTAGTTACAAAACATTAAAACGAATGTGTAGTAAATAGTACAGTTGACGGACTATTCAATGATCATGACGGCGCTAGATACGTCATTCACTACTCATTTTGATTGAGACATGTCAGCCTACGTGTGGCGTAATTGATTATGGCGTCATAAACCTGAGTGATAGTTCGGATCGACCCATTGTAAATACGTACCTGAATAAGTGATGACCAATGACGTATTTCGATAGTATTCTTTGTCTTTGCCGATTTTGATAGATACTCTTGCAAAATATTGGCCAGCGTCATAGTAAGTCATAGTTCCCAAGTTTAACACATCGGAGAATCGAAATGCACGCGAATCCGCCCAGATGAACGTGCATGGCACATTGTCAGGCTTGCAGGTGGCATACATCCTAACTAGTGGTACCTGACTTTGAAGCGAGACACACAAGACGGGTGTGTTAATGCTGAGGCGAGGGTCTGTGACACTTCTTGTATCTGGAAACGAAATGGTGTGTGAAATATGTAATTCTCTCCATCTAAATTAGAAAAAAACTTCACGTTCTCGTCTGAGAGTGTAGGTTTAAGGAAAGTCATACTGTGTTGTAAAATGCTAAATATTCTGAAGCTATGCTGACCCCCAGCGTGTTCTTGCCGTCATACAAGTATGGGGTGATACTTTATTGTGTGTGCCTAGAAGGAATTTTGCCCTTAAAATGTATTAAAGCTATACAGGTAAGCTATTGAATATTTTTTTTACTAATTTGACTGCTGCCATAGGCTGTCCAGTCATATTAGTTTCAAAATATTCAACAGCATGTATATTAAATATTAGAGACATACAATTCATACAACGTGTCGAACTATTAAGAGTTAAAGCCGGGCCAATTAGTATCATTTATGACGTAGTGATTATGATGTCATCCTACACGCCACTTCGCTGATTATGACGTCACATGACGTCAGATAATAGATGGATACTCTGGGAAGGTGAATTGTTGTGGAGAGGGGCCACATTATAGGTGGGTCAAGGAGGGAATGACTACGTGTCACAATGCCGTTGAATTTTTTTAACTAATCTGACTGAAAGCGTGTAGATCTACTGCCTACGGCAGCAACAGGTTCCAGTCAAATTGGTGTCAAAATAGTCAACAGCTTACAATATAGCTGTACTGTAAAAGTGAGAAACTGGGATTACAGGTTCAAAGAGGTAAAACGTGACAAATGTTTTTGATTTGGGGGGCCCTTATTATTGAAGACCTGGCCAGCAGCTCATCTTTGGCATAGGACACATTTGTCGACCCATGCCTTCACACCATCGCGTATCCCGATCCAGTGGAATCTCTGTTTAATCCATGCTGTTGTCCGCTCGATGGCTGGGTGGCCAGAGCTATCGTGTAATTATTGAAGAAAAGTTTCACGATAATACTCAGGGATCACTATTCGGTTATTAATCTAGAGAATGTCATCTTGCATATGATACTCTCCAAACCTTTACTAGTAGTATTTTGCCAACGCGGAAAGTGGTGTAACAGATTCCTTAGGAGAACGTAACCCCTCCTGGATTCCAACATATATGAAGGCGGGTGTGTGTGAGCGCATTCTGTCATTTGAGGATGAATTGTTGTGTAGGCGACCTGACGTTGTTGTCCGGGGGCCGCAGTTGAGCCAGGTTGTGAGAGTGGGCACCGAAGTGACTCTGTACTCGGTGCCCGTTCTAGTTTAATGGTGTCTCAGGCTACGGTGTAAGTCGGTCAGTGGTAAGAGTTGTTGAGGGAGGGTGATTGGGACATCGCTCCTTCCAGAGGCCTGGCTAACCACATCCAAAACATGGGTTCGGTGGCTGTGTAGGTGTCATCAAATTTGTTGCTGGGTGTGCTGTCGACTGTGTAGCGACCGTGGTGCTGAGTGTAGTGACTAAGTTGGAGAGTGTGGAGATTTGTTACGTTATCTCTTCTAACCTATCATTCATGTTCTGTCTGTTGTTATTGTTTTGCTGGTTCCCGTGTCCTGGGGTATTGTTGTGGCCCCCACAATGGGATTGGCCACACCCTCTTCCTTTAGATGCGTGATTTTGACCGGTGGGGTGTTCTAACTGTGATTGCGGGCCTGATGCTGATGTGGGTGCTGATGCAGTGGTGTTGTCGGTAGTGGTTACGAGGTTGGCATCGTTCACTTCATCTATATGGTGTAGTTGTGAGCGATTATTTTTCTCCCACTCAAAAAAGTTCTCAATCCGAACCCCGGTTGCCGTTAATGATTGAAGGCTCCCGTGTTCCATGAACACCCTTTAAGGGTGGGTTCACTGGTCAATGCGTCGATGAAGGTGTCTAGATGTTCGTGCTGGGGTAGGCATGGGTAGCTAACTCCGGTATTGTTTCCCTGGCTCATCGCCACAAGTTCTTGAGTTGCAGATGACTTGTCTCACCGAGAGCCATGTCCCCGAATCTCTCCAACAACGCACTTTCCAACTACGCGTATGTTGGTGTGTAACCTGCGCCCAAATCTGCCAGGACCTGAAGTGCTTTCCTGGACAGCTTTGCGGCCAGATAATCTCCCATTTGACGATCTGTCCACCATCATTCTCCCTGCTAAATTCGGGAGGGAGAATCATCTGGCCATGTCCACGATAAGAAGTTATGGGCACGAATCGAGGTGGTGGTGCTGGGGAGACTGACGTAAACGCAGATGCTGGTCTGCATGTTGATGGTGGTGGTGTTGGTGTCGATGTCCCTGATGATGATGCCGTGACCGTGAGGGCGATTCCCGTCGATAGTGCTGTGCACGATATGTAGGGTCCACTGAATACTGCCCTGGTGTGGGTCCATAGACGGGTTTTGGTCTATAGGCTGGTGGAGGCGTACTATGTAGACGATGCTGAAGTTCTACTGGATGTTGTGATGGGCGTTCCTCATACGGAGGCGGTGCAGGTGATTGACGGGGGTGGTGCATGCCATGTGATGTTATTCTGTTGTATTTTTGGAAGGGTGGTACTGCTTCTCCCGGCTTGTACCATGGTACTGATGGATAGTATGGTGATGACATATGTACCGGTTCCTCATACAGAGGCGGTGCAGGTGATTGATGGGGGTGGTACGTGTCATGTGGTGTTCTTCTTGTGTATTGTTGGAAGGGAGGTACGGCATCTCCCGGCTTGTACCATGGTACTGATGGATAGTATGGTGATGACATACGTACCGGTGGAGATGCGGGATATGGTAGATGAGGTTCCGGCCATTGGTGACCCCGTGATGATATTGGCGAGCATAATGGTTGTGAAGACATGGCACACCCCATAGGGGTCTGTGTCGTGGTCGACCATGATCTGGTGTAGATGGTGGTGCCTATCGTGGATATTCGACAAGGTTATGTATTGAGTTGCCGCCTACGAGGCATCATGGAATGTCCCCTCACTGATTGGCGAAAACTCGTGTAAAGGCGGTGCAGGTTGTTCCGCACTGGAGAAATTACTAGCATAGTTGGTGAGCATGCGTGCAGTTCGTCCATCATATGATGCTACTTCTAGATCTAGGGAGCGCTGACTGTCTGATGAAGGAGACTTAAATGCATGTGTGTTGTGAGTTCGCTTCACGTTCGAGCCCCACATCGGGCACCACTTGTAGCTCGTGGTAGTACGCGCTGGTCCGTTATGTTGCTCTACTCCATTGCACCGCATATACATGATGTGCGGGAGGGCTGGTTAGCTATAGTTATCGAGGTTACGGATCCCGTTTCGTGCCTCACCAGAAGGTACAAAGACTGGCTTCTAGAGCCGATGGAACGATCATGTTCCAGTGGGGCTGTGCGACCATTGCCACCAAGATTGACCCGCACGGTCTCATCCCAACTGTTCATGTCACCGATATGGCAGTCCATTAACTAGTTTAAAAGTCTGGACATGATGATACAATTAAAAGTAAATAACCTATACAAACAATACTACTCATTTGCTAGTGAATGAGCAAAAATAAGTATTTAAAAACGCCGACCCAGGTATTTACATAGTTACCTATGCATACCTGCCAGTCTGCAAACTTCCGTCAAACCTCCTATGTGTGAGTGAGTGAGTGAGTGAGTGAGTGAGTGAGTGAGTGAGTGAGTGAGTGAGTGAGTGAGTGTGTGAGTGAGTGAGTGAGTGAGTGAGTGAGTGAGTGAGTGAGTGAGTGAGTGAGTGAGTGAGTGAGCGAGCGAGTGAGTGGGTGAGGGAGTGGGTGGGTGGGTGGGTGAGTGAGTGAGTGGGTGGGTGAGTGAATGAGTGAGTGAGTGTGTTATGCTTTTTTGTTTATTCCGAACGGGTGCATCGTTTTGAGTTCTTTGATCCAGTAGTGTTCTCTGTTTAATCTTAGTTTTTTGTTATCTGTAAAAATTCTTTCAATTGGTCTTATCGTGATGTCTTTCATAGAATGTCTTGGATGGTTGAAATGCCATGAGATTCTCGTGTCTGTTTGGTGTCGGATTGCATGGATATGTTGTGTGAGTCGTTTGCTGAGTGTTTGACTTGTTTCTCCTATGTATTGAGAGCTGCATTGTTTGCATACTATGAGGTAAATAATGTTGGTGGTATTGCAGCTCATTTGTGTGTTGATTTTGTAGTCTTTACCAGTGACGAAACTAGTGAATTTGTCAGCAGTGTTCATGTATTGTTTGCATGTGATGCAATTGTTGTTGTTGCATTGTCGGAGTGTCCCTACTATGTCGTGAGTGTCATTTGGTGTCGGTACGATCTTATTGTTAGCATCTGGATTTTTTATTTTAATTAGGCTAGAGTGGACTAGGTGGTCCCTAATGCTTTTATTTTTCTTGAATGCTACTACTGGGTAGTTGGGAAAAATTGGTGCTAAGATTGGTGAAGACAAGATGTACTTTTCCCAGTAGGTTCGAATGGATTTGCCTATGTGTTCTAATGATGGGTGGTATTGTAGTATGCAAGCTGGCCTAGGCTGTTTTTGTGTGGGTTGTTTGTAAAGAATGTCTTCTCTCTGTGTGTTCTCGGTCTTTTCTATGATGGCTTTAATTTCTGTCTCTTTGTATCCCCGGTGGATGAATGCATCTGTTAGTTCCTGTGTGCGTTGATTTAATCTAGTAGGATCTGTGATGATGCGTTTGTATCTTAATGCTTGGCTGTAGATTATGGAATGTTTTGTGTTTTTAGGGTGGCTTGATTGTTTGTGAAGATAATGTTGTTTGTCTGTAGGTTTTCTGTATAGGTCCAATTTAAGTTTGTTATCTTCTTTGTATACCATTGTGTCCAAAAATTGGATTTTTCCGTTGAATATTCCAAGTCAAATTTTATTGTGGGATGCTCTTTATTCATGTGTGCGTGAAATTCAAGTAGTTCGTTCTCACTGGTGTTCCAAATGAAAAATATGTCATCTATGTATCTAACTAAGTGGGATGGAGTGCTGCTCATCCATGTTGATAACATTCTGCTTACTATGGTGTACACGTAAATGTTAGCATATTTGACAGCAAACTTGGCTCCCATGGCTGTTCCATGTGTTTGTATGTAGTAGTCTTCATTGAATTGGAAGCTGTTTTTTGGAAGAATGTATCTCATTATTTGGGCCAATTCGTCTGGGTAGATGTGTGCAGGTGTGTGGTTATTGTTGTTTGTGTTTGTTTTTTCAAGTGTATGTCTGTAATGTTCTGTGACAATCTGTATGCCTTCTTCGTGTGGGATGTTTGTGTATAGTGATCTGACATCCATTGTGCATAGAATTGAGCCAGCATCCACTGTAGTGTTTTCTATATATTGGATGAATGCAGTGGTGTCTCGTAGTAGATTTGGGATATCATTTTCCGTGTCTTTTAGTAGGTGGTCTGTGAATTCATTAATGCGTGACGTGGGGCCTTCGCAGTTGGATACAATCGGGCGTCCGGGTGGAGGTATTTTGCCTTTGTGTATCTTAGGGTTAATGTAGATGCGCGGAGTTCTGACTTTGAATTCGGTGAGATATCTGTGTGTCTGTCCTGTGATGGCTCCGGTGATTAGAAGTTCGTTAATGTATGCATCTATGGTGTCTTTATATTCTAAAGTGGGATTTTCACTGAGTTTGGTGTAGTATGCGACATCTGTAAGTTGTCTGTGTACTTCTGCAATGTAGTCTGTTTTGTTGAGAATGACTATTGCGGAGCCTTTGTCTGCTGGTCTGATGACTGTGTTTGTGTTATTAGCTAATGCTTTGAGGGCTGTTTTCTCATGGTGTGTGATGTTGGATCGTGGTGACTTGTCGGGTGGTTTGGTGATAAGCTTGGTGAGTGATGACCGGAGTTTGTTGATGGCATTGGGTGTTGTGCTTGGTCTCCATTCTGAGGGTAGTTTGAATTTGGATGGTGCTGTGGGTTTTTCAAGGTTGTTGCTGTAAAAGTAGTATTTGCATTCTAACTTCCTGATGAATTGATCTATGCAATGTATTTGTGTGTCTGGTGATATGTGGTGTGGTGTGGGTACAAATGAAAGGCCTTTGTTTAGAACGGAATTTTCTGTTTTGGTAAGTTTGTGGTTGGACAGGTTAACGACAATATCTGGTGTTGTTTTTTGTTTGTTGATGATGCGTTGTTTTCTGCGTTTTTGTAGTTGTGTACCTGATGTTAAACGTCTAATTGGCCGATTATTTCTAAGAGTAGTTTTTTCACATTTTCGTTTTTGGATTGTTTTATGGCTTCGGCATATGATTTGGTTTGTGGTGTGCTTGTACTTGTCTGTGATGTTGTTTGGATGGGTTGGGTTCTGGGTTGGTGTGTTGAGTGTGTGATAGGTTGTGTTCTGGGAAGGTACATCTGCTCTCTTGGTGGTGATGGATGTGCGTGGTGGATGGGAGGTGGATGTCTTGAGTAGGGTATTATAAAGTGTCGGTTGTTTGTGTAGTGGCGGTTGGTTTGTGATGTTTGTTTTGGTCCAACTTGCCCTGGTTTGAAGGTGGTTTGTGGTGAATGTGGTTTGTTCTGTATGTGTGGTGCTCCCCCGTTTTTTGGCAGGGGAAGTGGGTTACTCCTCGGTTGTCTCTCTGTGTTGATCTGTGGTTGCTGTTTGAGCTGTGTAGGTCTAAACCATTGAGTTGTGGTTTGGTTGTTCTGTGGTGTTTGTGGTCTTGTGTATGTATGTGGGTTTTGCTGTGTGTGTTGTCTTTGTGCTGGTTGAGGTGTTGGCAACAGCGGTGGTCTGTGGCGTCTCTCTGTTGGTGCGTGTTGTGCTGGGTGTACTTGCTTCTGCGTGTGGTTTATTTGATGTTGTAGATCCATCAAAGGCGGGATGTTTGCCTTTCGCATGACTGGATTTTGTGTGCTTTGTTTGTGTGTGTAATTGTGTCCTGTTTGTGTTTGTTGTGTGTGTCTTTATGTTGGTTGTGGCGAACCTAGCAGCTATCCTGTGTGCCTTAGCAACAGCTCTGTCCGCTTCGTATGTGTGTGAGTCTAACAGATTCCCTTCAGTTATTTGTGCTTGCTGTTTGTGGTAGTGTAGTTTTTTGTAGTAATGTTCTAGGATTGCGTGTTGGATGCTGTTAGCCGCGGCTTTTAAGATCGAGTCGATCTCTGCAGTGGTTTCTGTGTTGGGGTCTACGATGGCTAGTGCTATGTCTGGCTTAACGATATGTGTGTTGTTCTTGATGGCATGTTCTATGTTCTGTATGTGGTGCTGCAGTTGTTCTGTTTTGTATAGGGATTTGTATAGTTGCTGAAATGTGTTTTCGTGCTGTTGGTTGACAGGGTGCTCTAAATCGTCTTTGCTGAAGATTGGTGGTAGGCGTGTCTGTGTTTCTGCATCCGTGTGTGCTTTTGTTGTTAATGTGGTGGTGTTAGTAGTGGCTGCAGAGGTGGCCGATTGTTGTGGTGGTGGTGGTGACGGCGGGGTGGTTGCTGTTGGGTTGTGCGTTGTAGTTGTGTGTTCTTCTGTAGGGTTGACTGATTGTGTGGTTTGTATTGGTGTGGGTGTGGACTTTGGGTGTAACTCTGTCTGGCTCCTGGTCTGTGGCCTGTTATCCTCTGGATTCATAGTGGACAGGTGCGTGCGCGCGCGTGTGTGTGTGCGCGTGTGTGCGCGCGTGTGTGCGCGCGTGTGTACGCGCGTGTGTGTGTGTGCGTGTGTGCGCTTGTGAGTGTGTGTGGTTAAAAACAAGATTGGAAGATATGGTGTCTGTTTACGAAGATATATTATATTGTAAGCAAAACAAACATATTATTACAGTATATATATTACAATAAAAACTTACGTTTGTTGATTTCTGTTGGAGGCCATATTTCCTAGATTATTTGCACTAAAACACTAAAGTGGCTAAGCTATTATGAAACACTAATCTGGCAAAACTGTTATAAAACACTAATCTGGCTTAAACTTTTGTCAAAACTTATAATAAGGTGGTCCTAAAGTGGCTAAGCTATTATAAAACACTAATCTGGCAAAACTATTATAAAAACACTAATCTGGCTAAACTATAATAAGGTGGTCCTTAGGATCCTTTCGGCTGTTGTTACCTTCGTCAGAGGACATAACTAATGCTGTGTTTAAACATGGTATTTATAGGGGAGGTTCTAGGGTGAGGTGGGGTGAGGGGGAGGGGAAATTATTAGTTGGATTGAATGTGGGTTGACCATCAAAGGATGTTTATAGAGTTCGAAGTACTATTATTCGCCATGGAGTGAATGTGGGTTGGCCATCAAAGGATGTTTATAGAGTTCAAAGTACTATTATTCGCCATGGAGTGATTAATACCTGGTATGGGTTCATAATACAAAGGGGTCGATAAGGATTCAAAACTAATTTGGAAAGGATTAACCGCCTTTGGTGGTGATGGTGGTGATCGGGCGGCTATGTTCTAAGGGATTGGAATTCATATTGATTATGCTTGTAGTTGAATAGGTTAGACTCGAAAATGATTAAACATTATTTGTTTGATGGGCTGATCTTTTTTCTAAATTCGTGGGCTTTGAAAATTTCTTTTAAACGTAAAACGCTTTTTTTGATAATTAAAAATGTTTTGGATAAATTTAACAATATTATGGATAATTTTAACACCATTATGGATGATTTTAAAATTATTTTAGCTAATTTGCCAATGTTTTGGACAATTTAAAAAACGGACGTGTGAACGAGCGGACGAACGACCGGGAGAATGAATGAATGTATGAACGAACGAGCCTACGAACGAATGAACGAGCCTATGTACGAACGAACAAGAGTGTGGGTGAGTGAGTGAGTGAGTGAGTGGGTGGGTGGGTGAGTGGGGGCGTGAGTGAGTGAGTGAATGAATGGAATGAGTGAATGAATGAATGAGTGTATGAATGAGTGGATTGATGGATAGATGGATGGATGGATGGATGGATGGATAGTTAAATTTACACTTTACATATGGCTTAAGGTTTGGCAGTAAAAGTTATATGGAATTCTTATTGATTATTCTTGTAGTTGAATAGTTAACAAGCCTATATTATTCTTATTGTAGTGATTAGTTTCGGATAATTTTTACAATATTATGGATAATTTTTAAATCAAAAAATAAAAATGTTTTGAATAATTTTAACAACATTATGGCTGATTTTTAAATATTTTAGCTAATTTGACAATATTTTGGACAATTTAAAAATTGTGCGATCATTTTTCAATTATGTGTGTGTGCGTGTGTGTGTGTGTGTTTTGACAATATTTTGGGCAATTTAATATTTTGGGCAATTTAAAAACGGCTGTGTGAACGAGCGAACGAACGAACGGGAGATGAATGAATGAATGAACGAACGAGCCTATGAACGAACGAACGAGCCTATGCCCGACCGGACAACAGTATGGTTGAGTGAGTGGGTGGGTGAGTGAGTGAGTGAGTGAATGAATGAATGAATGGATGAATGGATGGATGGATGGATGGATGGATGGATGGATGGTTTTTAAATTATTTTAGCTAATTTGCCAATATTTTGGACAATTTAAAAAACGGACGTGTGAACGAGCGGACGAACGAACGGGAGAATGAATGAATGTTTGAACGAACGAGCCTACGCACGAACTAACGAGCATGTGTACGAACGAACAAAAGTGTGAGTGGGTGAGTGAGTGAGTGAGTGAGTGGGTGGGTGGGTGGGTGGGTGGGTGGTTGGGTGGTTGGGTGGGTGAGTGAGTGAGTGGGTGAATGAATGAGTGAATGAATGAATGAATGTATGAATGAATGGATTGATGGATAGATGGATGGATGGATGGATGGATGGATAACTAAATTTACACTTTACATATGGCTTAAGGTTTGGCTGTAAAAGTTATATGGAATTCATATTGATTATTCTTGTAGTTGAATAGTTAACAAGCCTATATTATTCTTATTGTAGTGATTAGATTCGAAAATGCCTTTTAAACTCAAAATAATTTGCTTATGCAATTTTTTCAATATTTTGGATAGTTTAAAATTGTTTTGGATAATTTTAACAATATTATGGGTAATTTATAAATTAAATACATTTTTAAGTTAAAAAAATTTTAAAATTAAATAAATTCCTTATGCATTTTTTTCATTATTTTGGATAATTAAAAATGTTTTGGATTATTGTAACAATGTTATGGATAATTTTTAAATTAAAAATGATTTGGATAATTTTGACAATATTATGGATAATTTAAAAAAAATAAAAAATAAAAATGTGTTGGATAATTTTAACAATATTATGGATGATTTGAAAATATTTTAGCTAATTTGACAATATTTTGGACAATTTGAAAATTGGGCTTTTTTTTTTCCAATTGTGTGTGTGTGTGTGTGTGTTTTGACAATATTTTGTGCAATTTAATATTTTGGGCAATTTAAAAACGGCTGTGTGAACGAGCGAACGAACGAACAGGAGATGAATGAATGAATGAACGAACGAGCTTATGAACGAACGAACGAGCCTATGACCGACCGGACAACAGTATGGGTGAGCGAGTGGGTAAGTGAGTGAGTGGGTGGGTGGGTGGTTGGATGGGTGGGTGGGTGAGTGAGTGAGTGAGTGAGTGAGTGAGTGAGTGAGTGAGTGAGTGAGCGAGCGAGCGAGCGAGCGAGCGAGCGAGCGAGCGAATGAATGGATGGATGGATGGATGGATGGATGGATGGATGGATGGATGGATAGATGGATGGATGGATAATTAAATTTACACTTTACATATGGCTTAAGGCTTGGCTATAAAAGTTTGATAGTTTAATTTTGCCTTCATTGGTGATGTGTAATCCATCTGTGTATAGGTCATGTATTGGTTGTCCATACTGGAGAAATGTTCTGTAGGTTCTGAGGAATTTGGTGTTGGATATGGCTTTGTAGAGATCGTTGGTGGTCCTGCATCTTGTGTCAGTCTTGTGGTGATTTTTTGGTCTCGGTAGGATGGAGCTTATCGCTATGGTTGGGTTGTGCTTTGTTGATGTGTTGATAAGATTGATGAGTGCGATCATCTTTCTGTGGATGGAAGCAGGAGGATCTTGCTAGATGTGGTTGGTTCCTATGTGTATGATGATGATGTCGGTGTTTAGCAGGATGGTTCTCTTCAGTATTTTCTCTGTGATCTTTTCAAAGGTTGCTCCTGGGTACATCTGTAGTGTTGTTCGGTCATTTGGCAGCGGTAAGTTCCTACAGATGCTGTCGCTGATGATGGTACACCTGGGAAATAAAATAGAGTGGCGAAGTAAAACATTCTAGGGGGGTAGTAGATTGGGGGGGGGGGGGGGCATAATATACATATGTGCATTTTTACATTATAATATTGTTGTAGCTTAAATGATTTTGTATGTCTCACTTAGACCGAATCTATCTAGTGAGTGAGTGAGTGGGGAGAGTGAGTGAGTGAGTGAGTGAGTGAGTGAGCGAGCGAGCGAGCGAGTGAGTGAGTGAGTGAGTGAGTGAGTGAGTGAGTGAGTGAGTGAGTGAGTGAGTGAGTGAGTGAGTGTGGGAGTGAGTGAGTGAGTGAGTGGGTGAGTGAGTGAGTGAGTGAGTGAGTGAGTGCGTGGGTGGGTGGGTGGGTGGGTGGGTGGGTGGGGTCGGTGGGTGGGTGGGTGTGTGAGTGAGTGGGTGAGTGTGTTATGCTTTTGTGTGTGTGTGTGTGTTTGCCTGCGTACGTATCTGCCAATCTTATATGGAGGCGGGTGATGTGGGATGGATCCAGATATTTACGCTTGGTGGGCGCATGTCTCGCTTTGTGGGCGCATGTCTGCCAATCTATGGTGTGCGTGCATGCGTGTGTGTGTCATGGTGTCTGTCGAGAGTGTGCGTGTTTGTGTGCTTGCCAATGTTTAAAACATCTTAAAAAGGGTGTGTTGTGGGATCCAGGCATTTACGCTTGGGGGCGCATGCCTGCCAATCCCTGGTGTGTGTGTCTGTGCGTGCGTGTATATGCGTGCATATTTGTCATTGTTATGGGGGATGGATCCAGACATTTACGCTTGGTGGGCCCATGTCTGCCAATCCGTGGTGTGTGTGTGTGTGTGTGTGTGTGTGTGTGTGTGTGTGTGTGTGTGTGTGTGTGTGTGTGTCTGTGTGTGTGTGTGTGTCATGGTGTCTGTTGAGTTGAAAAAGATTTATTTACGTTTGGGGGGGACATGTATGTCTGTGTGTATGCGTGTTTGTGTGCTTGTCAATCTTATGAAGGGGCGGGGGTTGGTGGGATCCAGATAATTGCGCTTGGAGCGCGTGTGTGTGTGTGTGTGCGTGCGTGAGGGATCCTCATGGGATACATAATGATGGACTTGGGAAGTTAACATCACTGCTGCAGCATAAATGATTTTGTATGTCTCACTTAGACAGAATCTATGTGTGCATACTGGTCATTAGTGTCCATCAAACCTCGTGTGTGTGTGTGTGTGTGTGTGTGTGTGTGTGTGTGTGTGTGTGTGTGTGTGTGTTGTGTGTGTGTGTGTGTGTGTGTGTGTGTGTGTGTGTGTGCGTATATATATATATATATATATATATATATATATATATATATATATATATATATATATATATATATATATATATTTATATATATTTATATATATATATATATATATATATATATATATATATACACCTGTGCAAAAGTTAAGCACCAGCAAAAACAATAGAACGTAGAAACATGATGGTACAACTAGGCTGCCATACCTTTTGTCCCCGCGTTAGCTGACATAATTCCAAGTACGAAATGCACATTCATGCATGACTTCACGCCGCTTGATGTCCGTGCGTGGTGGGGAAACAGCACACGTGTTCAGTTATGTAAAAGTCCAGTTTGAGGTGTAGAACATTACATACAGATTTAGGCGACAAGATTAGGAATTTTGTGTTCATGACCGTGGTTTATTTGTACAGAGAGAATTAGCTCTTGATTGTGAACCGCTATGGCAAGACGAAGGTTAAGTGATCGTGTGAAATGGCAAATCATAGGCATGCATACCACTGGTATGTCATGCAGAGAGATTGGCAGACAGCTGAACGTTAACCATACTGTAATCAGTCGTTTCATTGCAAAACATGGGCAAACTAACGAGGTGAAGGACAGGCCTAGATCTGGAAGACCGAAGAAGACTACTGCCCGTGATGATCGAGCCCTAGTACGCCTTGTTAGGAGATCTCCATTCACCAACAGCAGAGTGCTCAGCCAGCAATGGGAAATGCGCAATAGGGTGTCAATGTCTACCGTCAAAAGGAGACTGTATGCTGCTGGCATGAAAGCTAGGAGACCTGTCAGACGTTCTCTCCTCACTGCACACCACAAAGAGGAGCGTCTGAGGTGGTGCAACGAAAGAAGACACTGGAACATGAGCTCCTGGAGACGGGTACACTGGTCCGATGAAAGTCGGTTCCTGCTTCATGCCACAGATGGTCGAACTCGTGTATGGAGGTCCAGACGCACGGCGTACGACCAACGTAACATCATGGAAGAAGTTCCATTTGGTGGAGGTTCCGTTATGATATGGGGGGTGCATCTCATTTGATTGTAAGCTGGATCTGTTGACTGTACCTGGAACACTAAATGGACAAAGATATCAAGATTCCATACTGGATAGAGTTGTGGTCCCTCATTTTGTAAATCATGCACCTGGAACCCACCCTATATTCATGGATGACAACGCCCGACCACATCGTGCTAGAGCTGTGCATGAATACCTCCGCCAGAATGCCATCGAAACCCTACCATGGCCAGCAAGGAGCCCTGACATGAACCCTATTGAGCATATCTGGGACATTCTGTGAAACATGGTGAGAAGGAGGGATCCTCCTGTGCAGAACCTACAGGAATTAACAGACGCACTCCATCTTGAATGGCAACGAATACCACAATGGCGTATCAGTCGGTTGGTGACCAGCATGAGACGTCGTGTCCCAGGCCATCATCCAGGCACAAGGTGGATACACCCGGTATTAATAATGACAGTCGCAAACTCGTGCACAGATGTTAAAACTTCGTTTTCAGACACCATTAATGACAATCTAGCCACGTGTGTCAAACTGTAGGGCAATAGTTGTCAGTTGTGTCAACGTAACCATATTCAGGCCTCGTTTTCAAGTTCAAACAAAAACACATACAGTGTTTCCCCACCATCATAATCAGCATTCCTCTAGTTGCATTATTACCTCTTGCACTAAGATGGATGGGTACATAAATGTTTATGCTATTGCTTTCTTCATAGCACATGAATATACCCTCGCATGTGCGTAAAAATAGGGTGGTGCTTAACTTTTGCACAGGTGTATATATATTATATATATATATATATATATATGTATATATATATATATATATATATATATATATATATATATATATATATATTAATATATATATATATATATATATATATATATATATATATATACATATATATATATGTGTGTGTGTTTGTGTATGTGCGTGCGTGTGCGTCTGTGTGTGTCTATGCATGCATATGTGCGTATGTGTGTGTAGGCGAGGGATCTGTTATTAGATACAAAAATGACGGAACTGATTTATGAAGCCTAAGTATTTAAAAACGCCGACCCAGGTATTTACCTAGTTACCTATGCATACTTGCCAGTCTGCAAACTTCCGTCAAACCTCCTATGTGTGAGTGAGTGAGTGAGTGAGTGAGTGAGTGAGTGAGTGAGTGAGTGAGTGAGTGAGTGAGTGAGTGAGTGAGTGAGTGAGTGAGTGAGTGAGTGAGTGAGTGAGTGAGTGGGTGAGTGAAGTGTGTGAGGGGAGTGAGTGAGTGAGTGAGTGAGTGAGTGAGTGAGTGAGTGAGTGAGTGAGTGAGTGAGTGAGTGAGTGAGTGAGTGAGTGAGTGAGTGAGTGAGTGAGCGAGCGAGCGAGCGAGTGAGTGGGTGAGGGAGTGGGTGAGGGAGTGGGTGGGTGGGTGAGTGAGTGAGTGGGTGGGTGAGTGAATGAGTGAGTGAGTGTGTTATGCTTTTTTGTTTATTCCGAACGGGTGCATCGTTTTGAGTTCTTTGATCCAGTAGTGTTCTCTGTTTAATCTTAGTTTTTTGTTATCTGTAAAAATTCTTTCAATTGGTCTTATCGTGATGTCTTTCATAGAATGTCTTGGATGGTTGAAATGCCATGAGATTCTCGTGTCTGTTTGGTGTCGGATTGCATGGATATGTTGTGTGAGTCGTTTGCTGAGTGTTTGACTTGTTTCTCCTATGTATGGAGAGCTGCATTGTTTGCATTCTATGAGGTAAAAAATGTTGGTGGTATTGCAGCTCATTTGTGTGTTGATTTTGTAGTCTTTACCAGTGACGAAACTAGTGAATTTGTCAGCAGTGTTCATGTATTGTTTGCATGTGATGCAATTGTTGTTGTTGCATTGTCGGAGTGTCCCTACTATGTCGTGAGTGTCATTTGGTGTTGGTACGATCTTATTGTTAGCATCTGGATTTTTTATTTTAATTAGGCTAGAGTGGACTAGGTGGTCCCTAATGCTTTTATTTTTCTTGAATGCTACTACCGGGTAGTTGGGAAAAATTGGTGCTAAGATTTGTGAAGACAAGATGTACTTTTCCCAGTAGGTTCGAATGGATTTGCCTATGTGTTCTAATGATGGGTGGTATTGTAGTATGCAAGCTGGCCTAGGCTGTTTTTGTGTGGGTTGTTTGTAAAGAATGTCTTCTCTCTGTGTGTTCTCGGTTTTTTCTATGATGGCTTTAATTTCTGTCTCTTTGTATCCCCGGTGGATGAATGCATCTGTTAGTTCCTGTGGGCGTTGATTTAATCTAGTAGGATCTGTGATGATGCGTTTGTATCTTAATGCTTGGCTGTAGATTATGGAATGTTTTGTGTTTTTAGGGTGGCTTGATTGTTTGTGAAGATACTGTTGTTTGTCTGTAGGTTTTCTGTATAGGTCCAATTTAAGTTTGTTATCTTCTTTGTATACCATTGTGTCCAAAAATTGGATTTTTCCGTTGAATATTCCAAGTCAAATTTTATTGTGGGATGCTCTTTATTCATGTGTGCGTGAAATTCAAGTAGTTCGTTCTCACTGGTGTTCCAAATGAAAAATATGTCATCTATGTATCTAACTAAGTGGGATGGAGTGCTGCCCATCCATGTTGATAACATTCTGCTTACTATGGTGTACACGTAAATGTTAGCATATTTGACAGCAAACTTGGCTCCCATGGCTGTTCCATGTGTTTGTATGTAGTAGTCTTCATTGAATTGGAAGCTGTTTTTTGTAAGAATGTATCTCATTATTTGGGCCAATTCGTCTGGGTAGATGTGTGCAGGTGTGTGGTTATTGTTGTTTGTGTTTGTTTTTTCAAGTGTATGTCTGTAATGTTCTGTGACAATCTGTATGCCTTCTTCGTGTGGGATGTTTGTGTATAGTGATCTGACATCCATTGTGCATAGGATTGAGCCAGCATCCACTGTAGTGTTTTCTATATATTAGATGAATGCAGTGGTGTCTCGTAGTAGATTTGGGATATCATTTTCCGTGTCTTTTAGTAGGTGGTCTGTGAATTCATTAATGCGTGACGTGGGGCCATCGCAGTTGGATACAATCGGGCGTCCGGGTGGAGGTATTTTGCCTTTGTGTATCTTAGGGTTAATGTAGATGCGCGGAGTTCTGACTTTGAATTCGGTGAGATATCTGTGTGTCTGTCCTGTGATGGCTCCGGTGATTAGAAGTTCGTTAATGTATGCATCTATGGTGTCTTTATATTCTAAAGTGGGATTTTCACTGAGTTTGGTGTAGTATGCGACATCTGTAAGTTGTCTGTGTACTTCTGCAATGTAGTCTGTTTTGTTGAGAATGACTATTGCGGAGCCTTTGTCTGCTGGTCTGATGACTATGTTTGTGTTATTAGCTAATGTTTTGAGGGCTGTTTTTTCATGGTGTGTGATGTTGGATCGTGGTGACTTGTCGGGTGGTTTGGTGATAAGCTTGGTGAGTGATGACCGGAGTTTGTTGATGGCATTGGGTGTTGTGCTTGGTCTCCATTCTGAGGGTAGTTTGAATTTGGATGGTGCTGTGGGTTTTTCAAGGTTGTTGCTGTAAAAGTAGTATTTGCATTCTAACTTCCTGATGAATTGATCTATGCAATGTATTTGTGTGTCTGGTGATATGTGGTGTGGTGTGGGTACAAATGAAAGGCCTTTGTTTAGAACGGAATTTTCTGTTTTGGTAAGTTTGTGGTTGGACAGGTTAACGACAATATCTGGTGTTGTTTTTTGTTTGTTGATGATGCGTTGTTTTCTGCGTTTTTGTAGTTGTGTACCTGATGTTAAACGTCTAATTGGCCGATTATTTCTAAGAGTAGTTTTTTCACATTTTCGTTTTTGGATTGTTTTATGGCTTCGGCATATGATTTGGTTTGTGGTGTGCTTGTACTTGTCTGTGATGTTGTTTGGATGGGTTGGGTTCTGGGTTGGTGTGTTGAGTGTGTGATAGGTTGTGTTCTGGGAAGGTACATCTGCTCTCTTGGTGGTGATGGATGTGCGTGGTGGATGGGAGGTCGTTGTCTTGAGTAGGGTATTATAAAGTGTCGGTTGTTTGTGTAGTGGCGGTTGGTTTGTGATGTTTGTTTTGGTCCAACTTTCCCTGGTTTGAAGGTGGTTTGTGGTGAATGTGGTTTGTTCTGTATGTGTGGTGCTCCCCCGTTTTTTGGCAGGGGAAGTGGGTTACTCCTCGGTTGTCTCTTTATGTTGATCTGTTGTTGCTGTTTGAGCTGTGTAGGTCTAAACCATTGAGTTGTGGTTTGGTTGTTCTGTGGTGTTTGTGGTCTTGTGTATGTATGTGGGTTTTGCTGTGTGTGTTGTCTTTGTGCTGGTTGAGGTGTTGGCAACAGCGGTGGTCTGTGGCGTCTCTCTGTTGGTGCGTGTTGTGCTGGGTGTACTTGCTTCTGCGTGTGGTTTATTTGATGTTGTAGATCCATCAAAGGCGGGATGTTTGCCTTTCGCATGACTGGATTTTGTGTGCTTTGTTTGTGTGTGTCATTGTGTGTCCTGTTTGTGTTTGTTGTGTGTGTCTTTATGTTGGTTGTGGTTGTGTAGGTCACCATTTATTGTAGGTCCAAAGATACTAAATTGGTAGTTGCCACTTTATTTATGCGGGACTTCGGCTAAGTCTAACCAGCCCTTTAGTTGTTGCATACGTTTCCAAGCTTTGGCCGCAAGTGGCAGGGATTCCTACCTATCTATAGACATATATCTCTAACTGGCGAAAATTCCCAGCTTCCCGAAGGTTACCTCGCATAGCATCTTCCTCAGAAAGACAGCATGTGTGCATGCTACAGAGCGACAGCTTCCGAATCATATGACGATCCTGTCACCATTGCACCACAACCACATATAACATCACTAGGACAATTTACAGTTCACATAAGTAATTTAGAAAGCACAATAGTATTTATCGTGGGGGAGTAAGAGACATATATCCATCGCTAGTGACCTTCCCGTAAGAGTGTGGTGGGTTCTAAGACCTCACCCAGTCACCAATCCGAGTTGGATGGAGATCTGTGTCCCGTACATCACCCATGTGTTACGGAATTAACATTTCACCTGTCGTTAGTGTTATGATCCATAGTGCCCAGGGATGCACTGCAGGCCAGTGTTACATAATATAATTTCTTTTTGCAGTGCTTCCTACATTGGCATGGGAATCGAACTAACTGGTATCCGAAGATATTGGGGGAGTGTATGTAAATCTACACTAGTTATCACCGCTCAGAAACCCCAAGAGTTTCCCAGAGTCGGATCCTGCCAATGTGTCGATTGGGAGTCCAGACAATTATTAAGCCATGCAGCTGGAGGAGCGCACAAAGAGACAATCACTAGATATTAATGAGGCCCTAAGGTAATTGGCCAATTTTATACAATCTAGCCAGTGTGAGGTGTTACATGTCCACTATAGCCAGAAAAGAGGAGTACACAATGTGTCTCTTATGGAGAAATTGTCCCTAACTATTTTAAACCTATCCTATCGAGACAGGTTTAGTTGGTCACATGTCAGGTTCGAGCATGGTGAGCATGATCAGTGACCTCAGTGTAAAATTGATGCTTGGGTAGTAGTGATGCAGGTATAATGTTGCTGTATAGTATTGTCTAGCGTACTGCATCCTAAATTTTTTTTATATATAAACAAAACAGAATAACTAGGATGGCTTCTTGTCATATACATAACTAACTAATACAGTGCTGACAGTATATCAGGTCATAAGACCTTACGGCGCTTGTTAGTTGAAAGCACACGGAAATAAAGATAATATATACAGTATGAAATGGAAAATATAAAAATGCGGTCTGTAAGACTGGTAAGGCATCTATTGGTCATCAGTACCTATTACAGAAATAATGAATAGTACAATAATATAGTTACTTGAGTACCTATTGGCCATTGGTACAGTAAGAGTTCATAAATCACGGAAATGGATACACTACAGTTAAGTCGCGTGGGATGGCACGATTCCGAAGTTGCAGGGAAGATTTCCGCAAGCAGACTGGTGATGCAGCTCACTATCAAGACGGTAAAGAAGAACAGTTATAGAAAGATGTCCACTAGATAGTCAGAATAACCGATACATGAATTTACACAGTATGTTATAAAGTTTCCGTCCGGCAATGATAGTTTGAAAGTTGCCCGTAACATAGAGGGCTACAGTGGTAATTAAATATGCATGTAAATTAACTGGGTACACCATGCAGGATACGGCGCATATCTATTGTGATGTACGGGGCAGAGTCCCACCAGACTGTGGTCTAAAAGTTAGTTAACACACGACATGCTGCACGGAAGTTTGATTCCACTTTTCAGCATGGTCCGGAAGATCCGGTGAGTTATCAACCAAGAATCACCTCGGCTCTACATCCTATATAATTACATCGGGCCCGCAAGCCCCAAAGAAGCTCCTCTGTGAGTGTTCCTGGAAAGGGAGTTCTTCTATTAAATTAATTTGCCCTCGGATGGCCATCCGAGAGCTTCCAAAATTGTATCGTCGATGTTCAAGGCTGCTCACCATCGCAGGAGATATCAATTCCGAATGGCAGTCAGTCAGCAGTTATCCCACGTCTAGCACTGCGCTGGTCCAGCAACCTTGCTGACTGTGTCGGCTCCCTCGCCGACGTGCTCTCGATTCTCGATATTTTGCTCCTTTTATACTACTCGTGACGTCAGCGGCAGGACGCCCCGCCCCAGCCAAACAGAGGGCTAGCAGTATCCAATCAGCGTGCAACTAGAAAGGGTGACGTGGCGATCACGTGGTCAGCGCATTCCCCATTCATTTAATACATACACGCGATTACAAGTCAAAGCAATATTTTGAAAATAATTTAAGTGAGCCCTTTACGGATAACTCGGCAATTCCTGGTCCGATTTTAAAATGGTAAAAAGTTCTGAAATCCTCGTTTCATTCGAGTCCTGACTGCTACCAAGAATCCCGAGAATAATGTGATTTAAAGAAGTCACTAGTACCAACTCGGTACACTATAAGTATACACTCTCTCCCAAAACTGACACCTGTTTTGAGGGTAGCTCGGACGTGCGCACATGCACGCTATGCGTTCTTACAGACTTAGCCGTTTTAACGAAACCTCTCTCATAGGACTTTATACATGCATACTATCCTACTCAGGGGGAGCGGGCGTGCTTGGAATGCACATGGAGCAGTCTTCCCATAACCAGCTTAGCTGGGACGGTTCGTACCCGTCCGGTCGATTCGTGCTACTGCGCTTAGACATCTTCAGTCAGTAACAGTAGGCCTGCATATCATACTCACATCTATACTATTATTTACTTTTCAACAAATCAGAAAACACATAGGCTGTGTGCCTCTGTCTATATGCTCAATCATACAAGTGCCATCGATTGTTTTGCAGCGTTGAAGCAACCATGCAGGCAAGCAGTTGAATAATTTTAAAATGCTTAAACTAGCGTTGATATATTTATCATGATAATTATGTCATAATAAAGAATTGACATGCACATGATGTCACACACTATCGCTTGAGAAAACAAAATGGCGACGACCAACGGTAATGTGTTATTTAAAAAACCAAATACGTGTGGTACATACATGTATATGGGAATGCGTTGTAAAGTGAATGAGATGGAATCTATATACCATAATCTATCTGTGATATAAAACATTTCAGGTGAGATTGGTATCCCTTTAACAATGCTGATGAATCGTTATTGATTGCCGCTCATGTAAGAGGTCCTTGCTATCAGATTAAAGGTGGCTGATTTTAATGTGTATGTGGCACGACTGGTATAGATTTGAATCATGGATTTTTTATTAGAATTCAGCGCTGTTATCTACTGAGTCAATGGGGAACCGATAATTACATTACAAATGACATTTATCTTTTATTAATTGTTGTGCAATAACAGCCAACAGATCAATTGGACTGATAACACACTGATAACTAGAAAATTATTGACAACAGTCAACTATAATATATGTATACCTACTGACGGTAATATGTAGGCTTATTCCCTCTGCCGTGTGAAACCGTGAATTCGTAAATAATGCATCCGAGATAGTTAATTGGTTATATTATATGTTGAACTACACTTTAAACTAGCAGGTTCAATTATCGCCATTAAACTGACAACATTGTTACAAAGATATAGACCTATATATATATATATATATATATATATATATATATATATATATATATATATATATATATATATATATATATATATATATATATATATATATCAGCTAAATCTACGTCATGTTTATAACTATACATAGCTGAGATAGCTAATGGATTGGATTATATGCTGAATTACACTTGAAAATCGCCGGTTCAAATCTCGCTGTGTTATTAGTGAAATATTTTTCCCAATCATGTAAAAATGAATACTATCGTTATAAACCACCTACAGACCCTACAGACGACAACACTGTTAGTTTATCTAAATATATAAATATATATGCTGGCGTTACCGATTGTAATCTGTAGGTATATATTTCCTCTGCTCTGTGAAGCACGTACGAATTTGATTTAATGACTGTATAGCCAAGATAGCTAATGCTCTGCTTTGTTTATATGTTGAATTACACTTGAAAATCGCTGGTTCAAATCTCGCTGTTATTAGTGAAATATTATTCCCAATCATGTAAAAATTAATACTATCGTCACAAAACACATACAGACGACAATACTGCTACAAAAGATACATAGACCTAGCCGATATACTTGTGTACATATTTTTCATTAGGATATTCATATCATAGACAACGCATAACAGGTTATCAGCTAAATCTAGTTTTTGTGTAATGCAAAGATAGCTAATGCATTGGATTATATGTCAAATTACACTTAAAATCGCTGGTTCAAATCCCGCTATGTGTTGTTATTGTAGATAGTAGAGCACGCTGGACAACTTGATGATTATGATGATGATGTTGATGAATGATGATGATGATGTTGATGAATGATGTTGACGAATGATGTTGATGAATGATGATAAAGTTGATGAATGATGATGACGAATGATGAATGATATTGATGAATGATGATAATGTTGATGAATGATGCTGATGAATGATGATAATGTTGATGAATGATGTTGATGAATAATGTTGATGAATGATGATAGTGTTGAGGAATGATGTTGATTGATGTTGATGAATGATGTTGATGATGATTGATGATGATGTTGCTGAATGATGATGATGATTGTTGATTGATGATGATGATGATTATAGACATAATGCTGGATCACAAATACATGCCACACCTATCGTTCTGACTGTCTCCATATCAAACAAACACATAGTCACGCCCAGTGTCACATTGGTATGAGGGAATTACCCACAGGCCCTTCCAGCTGCTTTGGCAACGCTCGCTTGGCAGAATGCTAACATGCTTACCATATGCACCTCTGCCGACTCTAGCATGCTCACATGTGACACAGAGAATCTGGTGTTCTAGCGGGAACTGCATCTGCAGACAACCCCACTCTACCCTTTCTACACCATAGAAGTGGCAGTTAGACTCACTTTGCTCATAGATATTTTTTCTCAGATGATCACGGAAGAAATTGTACTGGGGCTCGTCTCGGAAGTGGGCCCACTTGTCATCTAATATAATGGCTGTCTCAGTCATCCTGGCATCCACACTCAGTACCGTGACAACGAGAACGGAAACAAGTCATAGTGGTGCTAGCATGTTGGCTCTATATATGGAGGGTTAAACTGAACAAGGTGTACCCCTCGAGAAATATCTGTGTCATATCGAGTCCTGTGCCATCCTCGATGTTGATCTTCATCCCATCTCGGGCCGGTCTTAGCTGCTTCACTTTACCACCAGCTAGAAGCTGCAACTCTAGCACAATGGGTGTTGTTTGTGGACTTCACCTTCGAGGAGTGCGACACACACCCTATCCATAAGACACCCTCCTGAATATTGATAGCCTCCTCTGGTCCATCAAAGGTACCGACGAAGCAGCAGCTTTCCTCCAGTGACCCCAATCCTATGATCCACTGCAACTAGAGTTGTACCCCGTCCTATATAGGTCAAGAAAGATGTCCCCCTGTTATAAAGCTTCCGGACCATGCCATCCTACTTCACAATGGTGGAGAGTGGGTTGACCTCCAGGTCAATAACCGCTGGAGGTCTATTTAGTGGCACCCACGCTCGCCACTTACCACCAGGTCCAGCGCGATACCACACCGCATTCTTTTCGAAGACTACCTGCAGCTGTTTTGCCAGGGTCAACACCACACCATCATTTGACATCGGTGGGGCGTGCTTCACAGTCGGCTCTAAAACATGAAAGCTGAGATCAGTGTCCAAATTGTTAACATCCTCAACATTGTCTGGTGCCTGTTCTATCAGGGGGTGAAGGATAAGCTTCTTCTTCGGGAAGTCATAGCGGAACACTATTTTGTGGATAAGCTTCTTCTTCGGGAAGTCATAGTGGAACACTATTTTGTCCCCATTTCTCTCTCGGCCCAGACGTTCCTTTGAGACATCCTTTAGGTCAATGAACAGCTCTACACCATCGCCACCAACGGGAGAATGTCTTGGAGTCTTCTCCATATTGGAGGACGAACGACTTGCTATCGCTTTCCTTAACCTTGGCAGCATCAATGCCGTACACGTCCATGAGATCGGCTAGAGTGGTTGAGTGAGCAAATATAGGCTCCATTGCATATATAAATATATATAAATATATAGATTTTAACGGAGTGTATAGCCATGCCGATTGTCAGATTGATACTCGAAAATGGGGAGAATGTCATCAGACCATCTCTAGTTGGTAGACATGCAGTTCAGTAGCACATAGAATGGGTTCTCTTCAAGGTAGCTCAGCATTTAACCACGTACGTACACGCCGATGTGCTACATCCGCCACCGGGAAGTACATACCACAGCTCACTGACTGAAGTATGGTTAGACGCGATAGAATATCTGCCAGGACCCAGCAGCAAACTATGGAAAGTGATCAGCTCCAGCATGTTCACTCACGTAAATCACCTGTTTGACAGCTCCACCATTAGTCTATATGCCAGCATGGATGGTCTGTTGGATGTCCAATTAGAGTGTATGCTGCTACTTCTTATTGACCTATCATCATGATATCATATCAGACCTATCAGGCATTCGCCGAGATGTTCAAAAAGGACATCGGTGGGGCGTGGGATGGCAGATATAGTGGTACAGGAAATGTGTTGTCGACAAGAAGGCGAGCAACTGCAGTGGGTGAGCTGGTATGAACAGAACGCCAGAGAGGCATGGAGACGAAGGGACTGCAACTCTATCCAAGAATGGCAGAGCCTCATCCGGCAGGAGGGCAACATAGGGCCAAACTTGCATGATTCATGTGGTCATATCATGGGTGATAAGTCTGTAGAGCAGTGGGAAGAGGAGAGGGTGCAGAAGTATAAATCCAAGAAATTCCACCAACGGCGGGTGTACTATCAGAGTGACAAGGTGAAGCTCCAGATGTCACGGCTTCGTAAGCTACTGGACCCAGTCATGTCGTTCCGACAGCTGGATGATGTGTGTTTGAGGGAGGTATGCCTCCACACCAACCAGCTCACACGCTTCATCAGGCTTTCCAAGATGAATTCCACAATGACTTGTCAACAGATCCTACAGATGATAGCACGAGTTTAAGCCATATATATATAGCATGGCTAAATCAGGGTGATGAACGCAGTCTGAACTATATCCCACATTAGCACCTGAGGAGGACGGTAGTGTCCATGGCTGGCAACTCCAGCAGATTGACACCTTCAGACAGAATCTTGTTAATGAGACAGAACAGTACATCAGAACATGCAGGCGATATAAAACAACCTACAAGAGTCTAGCACACACGACCACAGCTGCAGGTGTGATTGGAGCCAGTGCTGGTGTAGCCACCATTGCAACCCTCGCTACAGGCGTGGGTCCTATCGTTGCCATCCTGCTGGGTGGAGTGACCCTTACCACTACTGTCCTGGCCAAGGGCTTGGCGGTTGGACAGTGGCAGATCACCAGGAAGCAGGAGAAGCATGTTAAGTATGTAACACTGGCACAGAGCAGCCCACGGGTTATCGACGAGCCTGTCAGCAAAGCTCTCGAGATGGGCAGGTCAGTGATGAAGTGTACCACCATATATTGAAGCTCCACCCCTGTACCCTGTACCGCACAGAGAAACCCAAGTACCGGGGCCGCATCGAAGATCTCTATGGTGCCAAATAGTATGTTGTGTCCGTGGCTGGAACAGTGGCTTTAAGATGACTACTATAGATGGCCTGCCTGATGAACCTCATGACAATCGACCAGATCCAACCACCCCTCCAGGGTACACTCTGGACCCGCTCGATATGTGGTCTCCTGAATGATATACTGGACCTAACACCTATTTCGATCACAGTCGACGGGCTGTCCCGCATCAGCTTCTCCATCAGTCCACGACCACTGACCAACCTTGCAATCATCATCAAGGATGCGAAGAAATCACTGCCAGCTGTTTCAGATTTCATGTGTACTACACGGTGAGGTGAACCACCATGAGCTGGGCGCAAGCCTGCCTGATGCGAACGATTTTGATCCACAGACTGTGAGAACCATGAGCTACAGCCTCTCAGCAGCCAGTAGACTCCAACGAGAGTTCAACGCCCACTCAGACTATCATTTCCATAGTGGAGACAACAGCGGTCTAGGCGTTATGTATGATGACCCGAGACGAGACTTCAGGTTTCCCCTATCAAACACCTGGAAAAATCGGCCATCAAAAGACAGCGACGTTCTCATTTGATCCAGACTCAGAGCCCGGAGCACTTGTGCAAAATATACATATAAACGGAATCAGGCAGGACCATCCAGAGGCGTGGAAATACTTTGTCCTACACACAACCCCAGGGCTCACACTAGCAGGGATCATTCGAATCAACCAGTCCTTAGAAGCATTATGTTATTGTATCCTGACAGCCCAGACCAAGCTGCGCCACTCCATAGATGGGGTGAGTGGAACCGAGGTGCAGGCTATGTTCGGCAGTCTCGTTGAGGACATGATCATTGTTGCAGATCCCAGTAGCCTCATTGCCAAGTTTCAGCAAGCCTTACAGAAGGCCCATCGTAAGCTCGACTTCGCTATAACGCCACACCTACAACTTATTCCGAGCGATATGATTGTGAATGTCGAGGATCTGAGGATTAGGGGGTACAATAACATGATAGTTGTGGGGAATTCCCCAGGTGTGCACTTTGGGTCTAACACTGACATCAACTCGGCCGCGCATGTCATTCCGGCGACACCTAGGTCCCTGTGGTCTCCTACAACAGCTGGAATAGCAATTCTGACCGCTGGACCAGCAGACGACAAACAGCGACCATTGGAACAGCAATTCCGACAGCTGGAACAGCAGGCAGCCACCACCACCCCGCCCAGCACTGCTAGCAGGACGATAGCCCTACGAGTGGTGTCAGGTCTGGCTATTGCTGTGCACGCCACCAGTCTGCTCGGCTGCGGTTGCCGCTAGCAACAACTCTTCCACCTGATCCAGAGGAACAATGGGAGTCATGGCTGAGATTGTCTGAACTAGCTTAGCCTGCCCGACAGCCCCCAAACACGTTGTCAGCATACACACCGAAGGACTGTATGGTTCGGTGGTACAAACCTTTTTCCAGCTTGTAGTAGCGCAGAACCTTATTCAACTCGGAGTCGGGGGATGCCTTCAAATGCTGGAACACGTCCGACAGATACTCCCGATCCTTGTAGTATCCCTCAGTACACAGGAGCTGCTCTACGATACTGCCTCCCATAATGAGGTATTCGACAAAGCATATCTGCCCCTTACCAAATCCTAGGTAGAGTTTCACAGCGTTCAGCTCCTCTGTTACCTCAGCATTAGAGAGCTGGGCGAGCTCATCTGCTGACTTTTTCTTATAATCTTTCAATTCGACGTGAAGACATCATAATACCTAGTACATAGTACTAGTAGGTCCATGGATTAAGCAACTATATATATATATATATATCAGCTAACAGATGCAGACTGGTCAGATCTGCTCAGTGCTCTCGAAGTAGAACGTACATGTTTAAACGCATTGTATACTTGTCTTTGTAGAGACAGATTAAACAATGACGTTGGTATAAATTGTAAAGCAACTCCTGGAGAACCAGGCGAGTCTCCAGAAAGTGGAGAGGCTGCTCAAAAGCAAGACCCAGAAGCTACTGACACAGGCTAAGCCTCTGCCATTCATGTCGCCAGTAACGTGGCCACGAATGGGGCCATGGTAAAGATGACAGGTGATAATGAGGTTATTCCTGCTGCTGGAGCCGCTGTCCTCGCCACTGTAGCGATTAGGGTTGTCGACCACTGTCTAGGAATAACACATCCCATCCCAAAGATCACCATCGGTGGTGCCTCCTATATTGTTGCCGCCAAGATCATGGGCAAACGCATCCCTTTAATGGAAGCCGTGGTTCTAGGGCTAGCGACGAGTGCTATGGCCGAAATCATCGTGGCCTATGTCTAGGCTTAAACTGCTATGTATATCAATATATTGTACACCACAACAGTGTCTCTGTCACTCACAGACATAGAGAGCAAAGAGCTAGGTGATCTCACTCACTTGGGTGAGGCATGCCTTGGGTCAGAAGACACTACTGCCCCTATCTCCTTCCTAGACTTCGATGAGAAGGGAGACCCTCGAGAGATCCGAGGTACCATCACAGCCAGAGATCTCATCGGAAACACAGACACGGTAGGACAATCAGCCATCAAAAACTCCAAGACTGTATACAAGGGGATGGGCATCAACGACAGGGCTGGTGCCATCAAGGTTATGGCAGAGTCCTATGCACAGGACCTGGTTAAGGATCTCCTGAAACCATGGAGCTCATTCCAACAAGATGGGGAGAATCACAAGGTAGGCACCATTGGTCTGAGCCATATCACGGTGGATGGTCAAGCGAATGCAACAGCAAAGCTCCAACTACACGATGTGAAGAAGTCAGGATTCTTTGATCTGCCGTTTAAACACACATAATAGCATGGCTGCTCGAGCTTACATCATATGGATACTCGAGGTGCTAGACACTGCGGGTACTGACACAGGCCCTTTGCATTACCTTCTCAGCTGTGGTTGGGATTATATCCTTGATGCCTCTATCACACCGGCGGTACAACGCTACCCACACAGCATGCAAAAAAGCTGGTACAGGAAGTACTGCCATTTAATCTCCCAGATATAGACGAGGCTACGGCTGAAGAGATATTTAACAATCCTTCCTGAGCACGTGCAACATGTCAGTGCCATACAGAAGTAGACCAAATGATACCAGTCAGGTGGTGCTGATCATTGCCCCATCAGGACATTGGAAAAACATCATGCTGTCGTCCCTGCTCACCGAACATCTGCAATCTCGATACATCCTCCCGGTGTCCGACTCCGCTGCTGAGGCAGTCGACAATAATGATCAGTGGTACAACAGTCCAATCACCAAGACGCACAACCTGCAAGCACTGATGGAGAAGCTGCCCACGGCTCGACTAACTGAACCACTTGTTCTAGTTATCGACGACACTGCAATGGACCTCAGCAACATCACCAGATGCATTCGGCACACCAAGATCACGGTCTTCATCCTCTTTCAGAAGTACACCCATGAGATATCACCAGATATTCGGAACAATGCGAGGCTCCTGTACCTTAGCTCAAAGAGTGGTCGTGCCCTGCTTGAGATGATTTACGACAGCCTGGCCCTCAAGGAGACCAAGCAAGACGTCATCGCAGGAGTACAGAAGGTTGCAGATCTATACTTCTTTATCTTCAGCAACAAGGAGACAGGGAAGATTGCACACTTCAAGCCCTGCCTGGAGAAGGCTCAGAACTTCAGCTACAAGTTGAATTCCACCAGGAAGCTCACATGTCAGTCGGGTCGACATGCATAACTGCACTGATGTCTGCCGGGATGTTTTTCAGGCTTGAGGAACTTTGTCCGCAGTTTCCTCTGCTTCGTCCGTAGACTCCGCTGCCTGAGGATCAGATAGTTGTTTCTGAAACTCTATCCACTGAGGATCAGATGGTATAGCTCTATTCTTCTGAAACTTTTCATGGAAGATCCACTTCGCCCATGTCTTCTTAGCATTTGCCTTGAGGTAAGTTTTGCTGAGGTAATCCTTGTAGTTCTTGGGGAACTTGAGATATTCCTTCAGATTGCTCTCTATCTGCTCACGCCCTCTTCCATTGGAGATGTGCTCAATAGCCTCCTTTCTACCTTCGGTATGGCCGGCAGCCAACCCCTCCTCTTTACCTTCGGTATGGCCGGCGGCCAACCCAGTGGCATGCCCAGCCTCATGCCTTTCAGTCACATATGTACTGATGTCCTCTCGTAAGTAATCTATGGCCCCAGCCTGTATAGCATCCAACATCCGGTGTTCATCATCAGTGTGCAGGCTGAATATGCCAGACCACTTCCCGACCGGTAGTAGATCTTTGGGATCAACTCTAGCCTTCTGGAGAGCTAGAATTACAGGACTCTTAGTGGGTGTCCTGGGGAGATCTAGTGAATTGCCCTGGTCGCTATCAAGCTTCCGGTAGAGTATCCGGCCGGAGACCCTTTGTACTGTAGGCCGGTGTGGTCTCCTCTATGGAAGTCAGTATCTCCGCATCAGATGGAGGTAGGACCTTGGCTCACTCGTGGATAATATTGACGTCACGAAGTAGTCGTCGGACACCGTCAATTGGAAGCAGGGTCTGGCCACCATCTGGTTTCTTCTTGGAGGTGGTCGATGTGTTACATCCGCCACCTACTGGTTTCTGCCCTCAAAAGACGATCTGCTGAAGAAATTTACCAAATATCACCGTTTAACTATCTATTTATATATATACAGGTGTTTAAACATTCAGCAGTATGCACAGCAGCCAGATGAGGCAGTTGAATCCGCGGCCTTGCACCACACTGATCCTCGGAAGGACTGTCTGACAGCCATTCAACCTAGTATCCATGATGTGAACCCTTTATTCACAGTGGGGAAGTTCATCGTATTCACCCTCTTGGGACAGATCCATGAGATTAGGAGCATGACGCTCAATTAAAAGCTCAAGAGCACAGCGGCGAAGGAGGTAGAGCTCCCACGGGTGGTGAGAAGGTGGGAGAGTATGCAGAGCAACAACACCCTGGACACCTATGTGAACGATGAGTACCGAGTCCTGGCTTCACTTGCTTGTGGACCTTCCTACTATGCGAATGGGAAAGGGTACTATGCAGTCGGTTGTGATGAAGGCTTCACAGAATTCGACATACAGCCAGACGTAGAAATACCTGTCGTGGTGCCACTCTTCTCCCTCCTCGAGAACACACATGTGAACCCGGCCTGATGCAGGACAAGCTGTTCCTCCGGGAGTACACCGAACATCTTCCAGATGTAACGATGACCTCTCCATGACATCAGGTGTGGCATGATGAGAACGACAAGGAACTAAAATGTGCAGGCTCTAGACAACGAATCCTACATGTAGAGTGAGAGCATCAGCAAGTCCAGGCCATGGCTAACCAGTGTTTTGAGTTGATATTGCAACGAGGTGCCTCAGATTGTGTAGCTGTAGCAGTCTTAGTTCAGAAGAGAGGGGTGGTCCAGGAGGTGGATGAGCTAGATGACTTCAAACTTGTGGTGGCTGGGACCAACATTCTCGACGAGGTGCGCGATCTGGTTGATTGCTGTCTCTATCGGCAGGAAACGAAGTCATTTGCTTTACTTTGCCTGACCAGTGGCCACGCTGATCTCGAGTCGGTGCTCGAACGGCCGGATGGCCTGTGTCACTTCGGAGGAAGGCACATCCCAGCTAACCATGGCAACTATCTCAGCTTTCATATTGGGAACCTGTTCGGAGAACGCGGGGGCACTCGCCCGGTCAGAGTAATGGTGCTGTACTTTGCATATAGCAAGGTTCACTTCTCACAAAATGGAGGTATTCAGCTGGTAGCTCCGTGAGCCGCATAAAGCATAACTCCAACAGCTGTCCCAGCTACCACCGCTGCTACTACCATGGCCTCGGCTGTCTTCTGACCTGCTGATGCCACATAGTTGAGCGTCGGCTCACAGAGCTTTACGGCCTCATAGTACGCATTGAGACTCGCATCAGCATCTTGGATGTTCCGGGTGGCTTGAGCATTTTGTTGCCATCGGCATGCCTCCCTTTGGTGCATATGCTCGAGTGCCTTGCTGCACCCAAACTTCTCCTTAGAAAGCTTATCCATCGCCTGGTTATGACGTTTTCTCTTTCCCTTCGCTGCCTTATGGTCGGCAAAGCTGAGACCCCAGTTAGCCAATGCAAACACACCTGCATTCAAGATTATGGATGCCATGTCTATATATAGCGAGTTTAAATTCACCATAAAGTCAGCAGGAACTACAAGCAATGTATGAACCGGAAGCTTTCGAGGATCCAGTTGAGGACTACGATGAGGATGACTATGCTGAAGACAATGTTGAGGATGATTATGACGAAGACAATGATGAGCATGCCTATGATGAGGATGCCTATGATGATGTAGAGCCAGAAACCCGCTGACTAATCCACTGAGCCAAGGGAATTTATCATACCTATGTGAAGGGCTCTCTTGGCCCACTAGCAGCAGTAGGGGCTCTGATTGCTCTGTTCACGACGAAGGCTGGCGAGACGGGCCGCAAAATCGCCAACAATGCTCACCATGGAGTTGAGAAGATCTCTGAGGGTATTCCAGCCATCGCCTCGGGGGTAGGACCATTCTTTGGCGTTGCCAGTCCATGGCTCCTGTATGTTGCGATAGCACTTGCAGTAATCTGGGCTGCCAAATATTTAAGAAATGCTATAATATATATATATATATATATATATATATATATATATATATATATATATATATATATATATATATATATATATACACCTGTGCAAAAGCTAAGCACCACCCTATTTTTACGCACATGCGAGGGTATATTCATGTGCTATGAAGAAAGCAATAGCATAAACATTTATATACCCATCCATCGTAGTGCAAGAGGTAATAATGCAACTAGATGAATGCTGATCATGATAGTGGGGAACACTGTATGTTTTTGTTTGAACTTGAAAACGAGGCCTGAATATGGTTACGTTGACACAACTGACAACTATTGCCCTACAGTTGACACACGTGGCTAGATTGTCATTAATGGTGTCAGAAAACGAAGTTTAACATCTGTGCACGAGTTTGAGACTGTCATTATTAATACCGGGTATATCCACCTTGTGCCAGGATGACTGATACGCCATTGTGGTATTCGTTGCCATTCAAGATGGAGTGCGTCTGTTAATTCCTGTAGGTTCTGCACAGGAGGATCCCTCCTTCTCACCATGTTTCCCAGAATGTCCCAGATATGCTCAATACGGTTCATGTCAGGGCTCCTTGCTGGCCATGGTAGGGTTTCGATGGCATTCTGGCGGAGGTATTCATGCACAGCTCTAGCACGATGTGGTCGGGCGTTGTCATCCATGAATATAGGGTGGGTTCCAGGTGCATGATTTACAAAATGAGGGACCACAACTCTATCCAGTATGGAATCTTGATATCTTTGTCCATTTAGTGTTCAAGGTACAGTCAACAGATCCAGCTTGCAATCAAATGAGATGCACCCCCATATCATAACGGAACCTCCACCAAATGGAACTTCTTCCATGATGTTACGTTGGTCGTACGCCGTGCGTCTGGACCTCCATACACGAGTTCGACCATCTGTGGCATGAAGCAGGAACCGACTTTCATCGGACCAGTGTACCCGTCTCCAGGATCTCATGTTCCAGTGTCTTCTTTCGTTGCACCACCTCAGACGCTCCTCTTTGTGGTGTGCAGTGAGGAGAGGACGTCTGACAGGTCTCCTAGCTTTCATGCCAGCAGCATACAGTCTCCTTTTGACGGTAGACATTGACACTATATTGCGCGTTTCCCATTGCTGGCTGAGCACTCTGCTGTTGGTGAATGGAGATCTCCTAACAAGGCGTACTAGGGCTCGATCATCACGGGCAGTAGTCTTCTTCGGTCTTCCAGATCTAGGCCTGTCCTTCACCTCGTTAGTTTGCCCATGTTTTGCAATCAAACGACTGATTACAGTATGGTTAATGTTCAGCTGTCTGCCAATCTCTCTGCATGACATACCAGTGGTATGCATGCCTATGATTTGCCATTTCACACGATCACTTAACCTTCGTCTTGCCATAGCGGTTCACAATCAAGAGCTAATTCTCTCTGTACAAATAAACCACGGTCATGAACACAAAATTCCTAATCTTGTCGCCTAAATCTGTATGTAATGTTCTACACCTCAAACTGGACTTTTACATAACTGAACACGTGTGCTGTTTCCCGCCACGCACGGACATCAAGCGGCGTGAAGTCATGCATGCATGTGCATTTCGTACTTGGAATTATGTCAGCTAACGCGGGGACAAAAAGTATGGCAGCCTAGTTGTACCATCATGTTTCTACGTTCTATTGTTTTTGCTGGTGCTTAACATTTGCACAGGTGTATATATATATATATATATATATATATATATATATATATATATATATATATATATATATATATATATATATATATATATATATATATATATATATATATATATATATATATATATATATATATATATATATATATATATATATATATATATATATATACATGTATATATTTATATATATATATATATATATATATGACTTCTCTGTATGACCTGGTCAAGTCCCTTAACTGGCAAGCCTTGGTCGATAAGCTACCCTTTAGTGACGCCGCCACAGAGATTAGACAACAGTGTTCATATGTATTCTAAGAGGTGCTCATCCATGGGGACCACTGTCAGATGAACAACGGTCATCTGTTCGTCTGTCTAGTGTTTGACCGACAGGTGTCGACGTTAGAGATGGAGTCCGAGAGTTCACCCGCGATCTCTCTTGAAGATCTTTATTACTGGCCCAGCGGTTATTATCGTGAGCCTCACAAGCTGCTCGACGCTGCACATCGCAAGGGCCATAGATTAACCTTGGAGATAGTTATCCAGTGGCTCACCAGGCAGACAGAGTCCATCAGGCTGATGTGCTATTCCTTCCACATGACAGAGTCTGTTCCAGAAGAACATGTAAGACCTACAAGTACGCCCTCAACATCGTCGAGGTCGCCAGCAGGTTCAAGTCTGCAGTGCTGCTTACAGATAAGTTCGCATGCAAGGCAGCTGCCGTGTTCCAGAGTATCTATGAGGACCTGCAAAATCCCCTCCAGTGGCCAGAGTTACTGCAAGTGGATGAGGGTAAGGAGTTTAGAGGTGAAACTGCGTCCCTCATGCAGAAACATGGTGTGGTGATTAGACGAGGCAAGGTGGGACATTACTGTGCCCAGGCTATCATTGAGTGGTGGAACTGGATACTGGCAGAGAGCCTGTTCCCACATCAGTATGCTCAGGGGATGATAGTCGTCCCGACTGGCGAGCGGTCCCGAAAATGGGTGAGGTTTGCCCATTGTGGTGGAGAGATCAAACACTGAGGTCTCTAGGCTGATAGAACAGAAGCCTGTCAATGCCATTCAGCAGTCCTATGTGGCCCAACCTCGATGTTCTATTCAAGAGCTGTGCTCAGAGGATAGACTTCCATCTTATGCCTTGGTTCGCTACCTATATGAGCCTGGTGAACTGGAGGGTGGTCGTAGGCAGGCGACTGATCCTAACTGGTCAATAGATGTTCACATAATCGACAGGTATATAGAGACAGAGGGGCAACCTATTCTGTACTATCTTGCACGCCAGCCATGAGTGCAGAGCAGTCCTAGGCGACCATTTGTACGAGAGGAGCTTCAACTAGTCCCTCCAGACACTCAACTGCCGCCATCTAGAGTTCTTTGATGAAGGCATCCCTGTGCCTGTGACCATACGCCAGGGTGTGAATACCATCTGGAGCGATCCATCGCTTGGTGTCCAAGGGATTGAGGCTGATCTTATTCTGGTGGAGCCCATAGATGTAGTGGCCCTCACTCCTCAGCATATCCATTGTGAAAGCCCTTATGCTCCAAGAGACATTCTTTGTACTGATCATGGCGAATCTGATTCTTGACGACAGCCCTGCGTACCCCATTTGCCTTTTTGATCTCCTGTTCATCTGAGCACTTGATTGAATACATCTTCGGACGCAGGCCAACAAACTCCTGAATTGGCACATCAGCACACTCATCCTTCATCTTGCCCAGGACCTTCTTGTTGATAGTACTGTGTAGTGGGTGTGTTACCGGATAGTCGCTTGTGTCACAGAGGTCACTCCTGGAGGCCATATCAAGATAGATGTCCTCGGTCTGAACCTCCCACAGAAGACTGTTTGTGTCAGTGTAAAGGAGATTGACGCTGGTGCCATACTGCTCCTTGAGGTGGTTGTAGTAGAAGTCATACATAAGGTGCTTGGATAGATCGAGGATGGGCATGCCCACATAAACCGGGTGGTTCAACACCAGGTTGGTCTTGTACATGTGGAGAGCAGCTAGATCATCATCGAACACCTTTGCCTGGGCGAAGTTGGTCTTGACTATGAGCCGCCTCAACCTGTCCTCCTCGGTTGACCGCACCAGCTTGACATCCACTTGATTGCGTACGTTCTCCATGGTCTTAACAAAGATGTTGTTGTTCATCAGCTTGTAGAGATCCTTCTCAAAGTCGCTGTTAGCCTTCTTACAGAGGGCTGTGTTAAGTCGGATGTATGGCTCCATCCACGGTGACTGATTGTAGCATAGAACCATGTGTATTTTCTTCAACCTCATACCTAGGATGAGGTAAAACTTTAGGTTGTGGTAATGCTGGCCATAGCGCTCTTTGTCTTTCAGATTAGGTACCAGTTTTTCTGCTGGCATTTCCACTATCGATCGACTCGCCCAATGCGCACTGATACGCTGAGAGCCACTCTCCCTTCACCTTTATCCATTCAGGCGCCAGCAGGTAGGCATTGTGCATGCCATGCAGCTCTTGTGGATACTCAAGATCAACCTCTAGGATGTAGCCCTTTTCATCATCATCGGGATGTTGTGTAATCTGTTTGGCTAGCAATGAGTTGTCCTGTTCTGTAGGAACGACCGACTCAAACCTCCCCCCCCCCCCCGCGGTCAGTAGGTATTGGCTCATTGCACAGCCATAGAGATTGTTAGCGACCAGATCCATGATATGGCTTGTCGCTGTTGAGAATTATAGCCAGCTATATATGGGTTGTTTGCTTTAGCATAGCGTTTGCTGACCGTTGATACACCACGCCTGAGTGCTTTTTCTATGCAGAGATGTAAGTCGTAGTCAGTGACGAGCTCCAGCTCCACACCTGTCTTCCCGAGAAGTGCATCCCAGCTCAACCTCGGGCGCGTGTAATAGTGTGCTGGGTCCAGACTATACTGCTGGAGACACGTGATGCGGGAGTTCTCAAAGATATCTGCAAGGAGCAGAGTGTCAGACCACAGATAGAGGTCATGATAGTCTCCCATGGTCTGGCAGCCGATTGGGCCCAGACAGCATGTGCATGATTGTAGTCGCTGTCAGATATTCCCTCACCAGAGAGTCTACTGTAGAAAGCAGCTTGAGGTGGGAGAGAGGTCTCAGTGAAGCGGTGCCACCCATCCATGTACTCATAGGGGTATACACCTTTGCGGAGCAGGAGCTCCTGCTAAGTTCATACTGTTTTGTAAGTGGAAACGTTGTGGAACTAGCTACCAGCTTGTCAAGTGATGCTGGAAGGAACTGGGCCGAGTCGATGAACCGTGGCTGATGGAGGCTGAAGGAGATATCCTTCTCCATATTGTTGGGGATGCAGTTGATCTCTCCCTTTGTTTGGGAGATAGCCTGCATGATGAGATGAGACTCATACACACACAGGTTGTGGAACACGACCGAGATGTTGGTGGTTTACGGGTTTAGGCGCAGCTTTAAACTACACACAATGTGTGCTGCTCCCCGGTAGAGCCCTGTGATGTGGCAGTGATCTCTAACACTATCTCCATTTAACAGTCTGTCACACATATGGCAACTGACTGCAGTTTTATGAGCTCGCCAGTCCTCTCCAGTCATCTCCATCGACTTAGTGTAGGCGAGCACAATCATTATCTTCTCCTCTTCCCATGCCAATCGATCCAGGAAGTGCTTAGCTGCATCTTCTCCTCGATACAGCACTGGTGGTTTACTGGCACCGTCACAGCGGACCACAATGCATGAGAACCCACAGATCTTATGGGGTTGCATTTTCTGTGTACTGCACTGAGCCATGTTCGCCTCTGGCTCATTAATCTTGGTTGTTAGTGCGTCAAAGTCGGCATAGATGATGAATGGCACCTTGAGTTGCGTGTTGTAGCTGGTGAACTGTAGCATCTTCCTGTCCTCTTTAGGCATTCGTATACGCATTAGTCTGTCACTGATACCACAGCACTCCAGTTTGTGCTTGATGAGAATGTCCTCGCGAGAATAACAGTGGAGACACCGCTCGCAGAAGTGCTTTCTCTCATTACACTGACTCTGTGTGCCCTAAATACTTCGATGTCCGCTGGGGATTACTGTCTGTAGGATAAGAAGCAGCCATAGACCAACGAAGACAGTGGTCATCATTCTTCTGGACATTACCCACGGCATATTTTCACTTAATCGAAGCGATGTAGGACCCACCACATAGTGGTTGATACCTGGCGATGTTGAGGTACAATGCATTAACCTGGTCGACTGCCCAGTTAGACCCCTCGTGGGTGTAGTTCTCAAGGCATTGCAGCACCTTGGCTTTGGCCTCCTTCACAGCCTCACTAATATCACTAATATCGCAATTCAGGATGGCATGCTGCTTAGACCAAAACAGGGGATCTGTAGTGACCTCTGTCCCATCATTCTTCCAATTGTGGAGGGTGATCTTGAGAGCAAGGCAGAACTTCACCCCCTTCAGGTCGAGGACCTCTTCCACCTTCATCTCGATCTTGTACAGGTTTTTATCCAAGAAAGCTGTTGGATCTTTTTCCCATGTCCAGGAAGTTCTCATCCCCGCATATAGTTCTTGCTTGTATGTGGGACCTTCATAAACCCTGGGGGTATGTCCCTCTTTTCCTGGATTATAACTTCAAGAAAACTGTCGAACTCCTCATCTGTGAACTTGGGTGGGGTTTCTAGCTTTGGCTTGGTGTGCTTCTAGGAAGTGGGTGGCAGCTTCCTACGTGGAGCTGGGGTTGGCTTCTCGGAAGTGGGTGGCAGCCTCCTACGTGGAGCTGGGGTTGACTTCTCGGAAGTGGGTGGTAGATTCTCACGTGGGGCTGGGGTTGGCTTCTCGGAAGTGGGTGGTAGATTCTCACGTGGAGCTGGGGTTGACTTCTCGGAAGTGGGTGGTAGATTCTCACGTGGGGCTGGGGTTGGCTTCTCGGGAAGGAGAGCTGCCAGGGTCTCGACATAACTGGTATGGTTAATAAGCCCCTGCTGCAACAATCTCGCCAAATTTTGAAGTACTTCATCAATACCCATAGCAGATATTTACCTATACAGTAACGTTTCTCCAATAGGGGATTTTTGATGGTCTGAGCAATGTCACACATAGGCTGGGGGCCCACTGGGGGGTTGGGGTGGGCCCTACGCTATAAAACACATCGCCTAGATTATATATATATCGCCTCTGTTCTGACCTGTTTTACTCGGTGGTAGCCACGGATCGTGGATTGGCAGCTGTTCTAGAACTCCTAATATATAACTACCATTTCAATGAAAATTATCTAAATTTGCGAGATTGTCAAATATCTTTTTGATAACCAATTTAGAAGAAATCAGTCTGTTTATAATAAAAGAAACACACGCGAGCGTATTCAGCAGGAACACTGTATTAGAACCAATTACAAACATAATCACTTTCGATATCTGCCTTGCATTTCTTATTTTTTGTCTGCAAATGGACATTTTCTATGAAAATCCGAGATTAAATGGTTAATGTTATTTGTGATAATCATGTACCTTTTTAATCATGTTCCCCTGACGGGACACAATCGGAGTCCAGTTTCCAACCATCAAGGGATTCTTTGGTGCAAACAAGGGCACTCCCGAAGCTGTTTTTTCAGAAGCTCTAGTTTCTTTTCATAATAGATTTTCTTCAAAAAGTAACTTTTACGCTGATACAAAAGTTTTCTTTCCTCAATTTGAATCCTCTTCTTATAATAGTCAGGGGCGGATAACTTTGAGGTAACAGTGTTGGCATGAGTTTTCTCGCGCCTGTTTCTAGGCATCTTTCCATAAAGAGGTGTGATACAAATTTGTTTTTCTGGACCTGTGCCAGGCGAATCTTCTGAAGGAGTGCAGTCGATTACGGTGGGTGCTGAGGATTTGGTTACAGTGGCTGTTGAGGAATTTGTTACGGCGACAGGTGAGGGGGCTGCTGATGATGAGTCGGTTATGGTGACTGCCGAGAAATCGCTTATGATGGCCGCCGAGTGGTCAGTTATGGTGACTGCCGAGGGGTCGGTTATGGTGGCTTCTGACTGGTCGGTTACGATAGCTGTTGGTGATAAGGGAACTCCTGCCGAAGCTGTTTCCGGGGTTAGCCCTTCAGCTGTTGCAAATCTACATCTTATACCTAAAATGAAATGAACACTTATGATAAATTAGAACGCAAGCGGCCCAATGGCCTTAACGCTTATCTGAACCATTAACCTATGAACCAATAGCATTTGAACAGACATACTATTTGTAATTCACCAGTATGAAGACATAAAATACAATATTGGAGTTAAGTACGAAAGATGTTATGAGGAAATTTATGATGGAAGCTGACCACACAATCGAATAGAACCCGAGGTTCCATCCATCCAATAAAAATCCAATATGGCCACCAAACCGAGAATTTTGATTGGTCCATGACAGCCGTATTTTACGATGCATCTAGTTCTTCTGAACAAACTGTAATCACTCTTAGTTATAGATGCAATCCAATGAGTATCAGCATGATCCGTACAGTGGCTGCTGAGATTATATTTCCAGAACAAGAGACTGGAAAAATAAACCAATCAAAATTCCGAAATGACGTTCTGAAGCCAATAACCACTTGGTTCATCCACCCAATGTTCGCTGAAATCCACAAGATGGTTCTTGAGAATAAGTCATTTAAAGCTGTTATTATTCATTCCATATATGATTTGCAGAAGTTATGAAAATCCAATATGGCTGCTGGAAAAATCGGCCCATGCAAATTCTGAATAGTAGTTCCGGAAACTATCACCATGGGGTATGTTTGGCCAGATTTTCCTAAATTGGAAGATTGATTACGGATGAGTAGTGCTTTAAAATTTTCCCCGAAATTTTCTTTAAATCTATGATTTCACTCAAAAAGTGACCATCCAAATTCTGAATATAAGTTCTGCAGCGGACCACCATGGGGTCCTTGCAGCCAAATTCAGCTGCAATCCATAATGTGGATAAACAAACGATACATTTTGACAATTTCTGGTAGATTTTTCATAAAATCTAAGTTTTCACCCCATCAAATGGCCAATCAAAATTCTGAATAGACGAGCTGAAGTGGACCACCGTAGGGCCCAAATTTGCTTGAGATTGGAAATCGGCTACGGAGGAGATGCATTTTGAAAGGTTCCGGTATATTCTTTTTTTTCATACAAAAGATTGACTAAACAAAATTCAGAATAGTCTAGTATCTTAGAATTCTGCCATTTAAATTTGGTTGAAATTCGTCAAGTGGATAAAGAGGAGACACATTTTAACATGTTCCGTTAACTTTTGCATACAATCTAAACTTCTCTCCCCAAAAATGAGCAATCAAAATTTTGAATAGATGTTTTTGGACTCTCCCCATATGGTCCTTCTAGCCAAACTTGATTGAAATCCATCAAGCGGCAAATGAGGAAATGCGGTTTGATATTTTCCAGTAAATTTTCCATAAAATCTAAGATATCAAAATACTGATTAGATGTTCTGAAGCCTACCTCCATAAGATCCTTCAAGTCAAATTGTATTTCAACTTGGTCAAAGCGTAAATGAGGAGATGCGAGTTGACGGACGTTTGGGTAGTTAGACAAACGGACAGAAGGATGATGGACAGATGGACGGAGCGTGGACCAGAGGCCATGATCATTCGGGCCAGGTGAATGGCGTTTATAATATTCAGCTCCTAGCACTGATGAGTTCGCTATTGTTTAGAAACTGGATACATTATAGAGCAGGTACATAGCCAATGGGTGTTTTGGGAGTAACAAAATGGTCGTGTGAAAAGAAACATATAACTGTTACTATTCAATTTTGGAAGCTAAACCGCCGATTTTGTGAGATTAAATTTCAAAATAAATGACGTATTTAGTATTTATTCCGGGAGAAGAGCCAAAAGCTAGGTGATATACCTGGTATTTACCGAAATAGTGGCTGTATGAGAATACGGCCTAAGTCTCACCAACCACGACTGTGACATCACATATACACAGCACTGTTTGATTAAGGAATGAACCTTTCCAAGTGTATCCATTCATCATACGGCATTATATGACGTCATAATCAACTACGTGACCTGTGCGATGACGTCATAATGTTGACGTCATGAGTGATTCGATACAGTCCGCCTTTATCGCTTAATAGTCTGACACGTTGTATGAATTGTATGTCTTTATCATTTAAGAAACGTTCTGTTGAATATTTAGAAACTAAGTTGACTGGGCGCCATAGGCAGCAACAGCCGGTTTCCTGTATAGTTTTCTGGAAATTGATAGTCAAGAGATTCAGGAATCGATCGATTCCAACATGATCGAGGTGTGGGTGGAGCTTTGCTAGAGATGGGGCGGGAATATATAACCATTCCCTCTCAGGACTCTCTCTCTCTCTCTCTCTCTCTCTCTCTCTCTCTCTCTCTCCCTCAGACCCATCTCTTTGACCTTTTCACAAACAAAGACTAAATACAGCTCACGAACCCCTATCTGCACAAAGCAGAAATGACCAAACCTCAATGACCTGGGCAGGCAGCTAAGATAAGATTCACCAACAGTTTACAGTCTTGAGAATTGGGTTGTCCCAAACCAAGATACGTTGCATTGGACATTAGTTAATATATGGATAATGGAGATAATGTGTGTGTTAAAATAATAAGAGTTTAAGTGTAACAAACAATCGTGTCATTGATTACGTCAATACATGGATCTGGGGTGCCGGGTTAAATCATATGCAGCAATTTAGTTCAGCATTACAAGTGTGGAAATTTGGACATGTACATAAATTAGCGGTGTCAGCTTGGTGTTAGACTAATCAGCCAGTATGTTGTTATAGATGACACAAAAGCCGGATGACATTAAAAGGGAAAACGCAACACAAATTCCCGAAACTACGGATACAAAACTAAGCTAGTATATACAATGGGCTACACATCGTTAAAACTGGAAGTGTCCATTATCACTAGAAAAGCTACTATGGTAACGGGTTTCTAATTTTGGTCTCAATAAGAATAATTGGAAAACTCGAAATTGTAAAAGAAGCGTAGCACAAACCGGGAGATCGAGATCTTTGCTTAAAGATGTAATCACATAATTACGCACACGCACGCATGAACGCATGCACGCACACACGCATGCAGAGCCGCACTCACGCACTCACGCGTGTATATAATATTAGTCCATGGGTATGACAAGCCAAGACCAATGTTGCCAGACATTTACATAATATGTGCAAACAAGAGCAATCACAGTTTGCGGACTCTGGCGCTTCCGGTTTTGCAACATTGTAAATATTTTCAGATTTTTCGGATTTTCATACTTTTTCGTACTTTCCGAATTGTTCTGGTCACGCCCAAAGATGGGGATGCTGGTGTACGGTCACATCCTGTCCTGTGTTAAGATTTGAGACAAATCGGACCAGTATGGATGGCGGTCTAGTGGGAAAATACTCGGCTCCCAAACGATAGAGGTATTTCTGTGTTGAAAAATGGCCTATGTTCGAACCCCGCTCGGGTCGAAAAGTGAAAGAGGTAAAATGGCATTCCACCTGGCTGAGTGAGCTATATCCTAGTGTTAGTGTGTCATCAGTGACATGGTTCATAGAACTAATGCTTGACATTAATAAGAGACAGACAGACGGACGGGTATGAGCTAAAGCTCTACCAGACAGAAGTGATATACGTACGCACTGCATTGTACGAGCATATTTTCCCAAAATATACGCCAATACGGGGTTGGGGGTGCTGTTGCTGCCTATGGCATGTTTATTAAATAGTAAAGCCATGCATTTCGTACAACAACTCTTAGCCCATCAACGACATAGTTAAATGCACATGATGCCCTCTAGCTTACACAACACCCACCCCGTCCCCACACACTCCACACACACACACACACACGCACGCATCCCCACGCACCACACACCACCCCAACCCACCCATAAAACACACCCACCACCAACACACACTGGTATGGTGGGGGGGGGGCACATACTCCACACGTGTTAGAGCACGCTCTTCGTATGGCTCTGCACGGCTGAATTAAGTTACTTAATTAGACTTATTTCAGTGCTGACATTGTCCTGAGATAAAACGTTACTTAATTAGACTTATTTCAGTGCTGACATTGTCCTGAGATAAAACGTTACAATGTTACATACAGTGCTAAAATGATCGTACCTTGAACAGAGGCAGTGTGTAACGTCTCGTATATCATGCTTTCGATCCTTGAGAAAGGCGGCTTCTGGGTATTACCATCAACAGCATCGCCTAATCCTCCAGTTCCTGTCCTGAGTACCCTCTTTGGTCGTTCACGATAAAATTGTCCGGCCTTTGATTTTATAGTTTTCCTTAAAGTTTGCCACTTATCTTTGATTGACTCTATTGTTCTTTCAGCGAAACCAATCGCATTTACCGCAGTTTGAATTCTTCTATATATCAGTTTTCTATCGTGGCTCGTTAATGCGGTACTCTGTCTGGCAGTTAAGGCTTCATTAGATTCTACGAACATATGCGCTATAACATCTATCTCCTCTTTAGAATAGTCTGCAGCACGTTTCCTTTTTCTAGAACTGGTCGCCCTTGCCTCAGTTGACATGTTTGTTATTGGTCTGTATAAATATTATAATTCACAGAACTTTTAGGAAAACAAAATCAAGTTTAGAAATACTGAGAATTAACCCCTTAATGGGTAAGTTTTTTTCAAGAAAATCTAAATATTTGCAGGTCAAGAGGACCATTTTTGACATTTTTGAAAATTTGCTACTGGAATGACTGGCTCTGTTATCGAGCCAGTCATTCCAGTGGTAAATTTTCAAAAATAGTCTTCTTTTGACATGCATATTGACATTCCTCAAGACCATTACAGAGGCCGGTTTCGGCCGGTTTTCGGCATGAAAGGGTTAAATCAAGACTTGTCTATTGGCCTATGCAATGTACGTGAAGAGGTACGTGGTATATAGAATCGCGTAGAATGGAAAAGCGTTCATTCGCGAGCGTTCATGCACGTGCGTCAGTAACCTGCAATGAAATCTTCCTAGAAACGACTGGTAGGCTGACGCAGATATATTCTGTATCAACGCAGTATGAACAGTTTCGCTTACAGCGCCGTATCAGTGTCTATCGGGACATTGGATTCGGCCAGTGTTGATTCTTCATTGATAACGGCCCAGTTTGTACTGGCTATCGACATCGTACACGGTCACTCCCATATCTTCGCCGTTCTCTATGTGGGAGCTGGGCGCGAGGGCGAGTATCGCGCACTAGTATAGTTTCAAGTTTCAAGTATAGGACTATGACGGTTATCGGTAGATACGGTATCAGAGATTTGAGTCGGTCGACCTAGATAGTCAGTTAGAGAGAAGCGAATTTATTTCGATAGTCAATAAATCGTACAGTACAACTCAGAAATAAGTTTGACTGTTTACAAAAGATAATAAAAACGTAATGATTGAAATTTTGAAGACTAATTGGATTGGAAAACTGTTTTGAACACGATGTTATAAAAGTGGTGTTGAATATTTTTGACGAAATTTGATTGGAAGACACTGCTTCCTTACGCAGCAATGTCTTCCAATCCAATTATGTTTAAAATATTCGCCACAACTTTTATAACATCATGTTCAAAATTGTACTAATTACGGGTTCCACTAAAAGGAATAACGAATAACGAATAAAGAATAACGAATAAAGAATAACGAATAACGAATAACGAATAACGAATAACACAGAATAACAGCCATTTTATATGGAATAACTCAGAATAACAGACATTATATGGAATAACATATTATGACAGCCATTTTATTTGGAATAACACGGAATAACAACCATAGTAAATGGAATAACATGGAATAACAACCATTTTATAAGGAATAACACGGAATAACAGCCATTTTACATGGAATAGCACGGAATAACGGCCATATTAAATGGAATAACAGCCATTTTATTTTGGAATAACACGGAATAACAGCCATTTTAAATATGGAATAACATGGAATAACAACCATTTTATAAGGAATAACACGGAATAACAGCCAATACATATGGAATAACACGGAATAACGGCTATATTAAATGGAATAACATGGAATAGCAGCTATTTTATATGGAATAACACGGAATAACAGGCATTGTATATGGAATAACTCGGAATAACGGCCATAGGAAAGGGAATAACAGCCATTTTATAAGGAATAACATGGAATAACAGCCATTTTATAAGGAATAACATGGAATAACAGCCATATTAAACGGAATAACATGGAATAACGGCCATATTAAAAGGAATAACGAATAACGAATAAAGAATAACGAATAACGAATAACACAGAATAACAGCCATTTTACATGGATTAACTCGGAATAACAGACATTTTATATGGAATAACACGGAATAGCAACCATAGTAAATGGAATAACATGGAATAACAACCATTTTATAAGGAATAACACGGAATAACAGCCAATACATATGGAATAACACGGAATAATGGCCATATTAAATGGAATAACATGGAATAACAGCCATTTTATATGGAATAACACGGAATAACAGGCATAGTAAATGGAATAACATGGAATAACAGCCATTTTATAAGGAAAAACACAGAATAACAGCCATTTTATATGGAATAACACTGAATAACAGGCATATTAAATGGAATAACACGGAATAACGGCCATATTAAATGGAATAACATGGAATAACAGCCATTTTATATGGAATAACACGGAATAACAGCCATTTTAAATGGAATAACATGGAATAACAGCCATTTTATAAGGAATAACATGGAACAACAGCCATTTTATATGGAATAACATGGAATAACAGGCATTGTATATGAAATAACTCGGAATAACAGCCATTTTAAACTGAATAACATGGAATAACGGCCATATTAAATGGAATAACGAATAAAGAATAACGAATAACGAATAACACAGAATAACACAGAATAACAGCCATTTTACATGGAATAACTCGGAATAACAGACATATTATATGGAATAACATATTAGGACGGCCATTTTACATGGAATAACACGGAATAACAACCATAGTAAATGGAATACCATGGAATAACAACCATTTTATAAGGAATAACAGAATAACAGCCAATACATATGGAATAACGGCCATAGTAAATGGAATAACATGGAATAACAGCCATTTTATATGGACTATCATATAATGACAGTCATTTTATATGGAATAACACGGAATAACAGCCATATTATATGGAATAACAATGAATACCAGCCATTTTATATGGAATGACTCCGAATAACGGCCATAGTAAATCTAATAACATGGAATAACAGTCATTTTATATGGAATAATACGAAATAACGGCCATAGTAAATGGAATAACATGTAATAAAAGCCATTTTAAATGGAATAACACGGAATAACAGCCATGTCTAAGGTCTGGCTAAGGTTTAAGAAAGTCTGCCTAAGACCTAGGTAATGCCTAGAAAAGCGTGACTAAGGCCTATGTACGGCCTAGTACATCCTGGCTAAGGTCTAACACAGCCTAACTGAGGCACAGATACGGCCTAACTAAGTCATAGCAAAGCCTAGCTACGTCCTTCAAAGCCTGCCATAGGCAGGCCTAGGTAATGTATTACAAAATCTAATCAATGCCTAGGAAAGGCTTAGAAAAGCCTGGCTAAGGCCTAGGCAATGTTTTGCAAAGTTTGTTTAATGCCCAGGTAAGGCCTAGCAAAGCATGGCTAAGGCCTAGGTAAAGATTGGCAAAGCCCGGATAAGACCTATGTATGGCCTAGTAAAGCCCAGCTAAGGCATGGCAACGGCCTAGCAAATCCATGTTTCGGTCTCGGTAAGGTCTAGATAAGGATTAGCAAAGCCTGGCTACGGCCTAGGTAATGTCTTTCAAAGCTTGGCTAACGCCCAGGCAAGGCCTAACAAAGCCTTCTAAGGCCTAGGTACGACCTGACTAAGGTCTAGCAAAGCCTAACTAGGGCGTGGCTTAAGTCTAGCAAAGCCTAGCTAAGGCCTAGGTAAAATCTATCAAATCCTGGCTTATGCCTAGGTAAGGTCTGAGAATGTCTGGCGAATGTCTGCGTAAGGCATAGTTAAGGCGTACCAAAGCCTGACTAAAGCCTATTTATTGTCCTTCAAAGCTTGGCTAAGGCACAGGTAAGGCCTAGCAAAGCTTAGCTAGGGCCTAGGTAAGTCTTAGTAAACCATGACTATGGCCTAGGTATAATCTATCCAAATCTAGAATAAGGTCTAGCAAAGCCATGTTGCGACCTAGGTAAGTTCTAGGTAATGGTTAGAAAAGGCTAGATAATACCTAGGCAAGGCCTTTGTAAAGCGTAGCAAGGCCTGGCTATGGCCTAGGTAATGTCTTGCAAAACTTGGATAAAGCACATGTAAGGCCTAACAAAGCTTAGGTAAGGCCAAGGTACGGCCTAACAAAGCCTGGTTACGGCCTAGGCAATGTCTGGCAAACCATGGCTAAGGCCTAGGTAAAGTCTATCAAAGTCTGACTGACTAAGGTCTGAATAAGGCCTGGCTAAGGGCTAGGTAAAGCCTTTGTAAGGCTTAGAAAAGCCTGGCTACGGCCTAGGTAATGTCCTGCAATGCTTAGCTAAAGCCTAGGTAAGGCCTACCAAAGCGTGGCTAAGGCCTAGATAAGGATTGGCAAAGCCATGCTAAGACCTAGGTAAGGCCTAACGAAGCCTGGCTAAGGCCTGGCTAATGCCTAGGTAAGGCTTGGCAAAGCCTGGCTAAGGCCTAACAAAGCCTGGCTAAGGCCTAGGTACGGCCTGACTAATGCCTAGTAAAGCCTAGCTAAGGCGTAGCTTAGGTTTAGCAAAGCTTACTTAAGGCCTAGATAAAGTCTATCAAAGCCTGGCTTATGCCTAGGTAAGGTCTAAGAAATTCTGGCCAATGCCTGCATAAGGCATAGCTAATGCCTGCCAAAGTCTGGCTAAGGCCTAGGTAATGTCTTGCAAAGCATGCTAAGGCCTAGGTAACGTCTATCAAAGCCTGACTATGGCTTGAATAAGGCCTGGCTAAGGCTAATATAAAGCCTAGCAAAGCCTAGCTAAGGCATGCCAACGGCCTAGTAAAGCCAGGTTACGACCTAGGTAAGTTATAGGTAAGGCTTAGCAAAGGCTGGATAACGCCAAGGTAAGTCCTTTGTAAGGCTTAGCAAAGCCTGGCTACGGTCTAGGTAATGTCTCGCAACGCTTCGCTAAGGTGCAGGTAAGACCTAACAAAGCTTGACTAAGGCCAATGTAGAGCCTTGGTAAAATCTAGAATAGTCTGGCTAATGTCTAGGCAATGTCTAGCACAGCATGACTACGGCCTAGGTAAAGTCTATTAAAGCCTCGCTAAGGCCTAGCAAATTCTGGCAAAGGCCTCAGTGAGGCTACGTAATGTTTAGATAATGCCTGCCTAAGGCCTGGTTAAGGCCTAAGTATGGTCTTGCAAAGTTTGGCTAGGGACTAGCACAGCGTGGCTAAGGCCTATGTAAGGCTTAGTAAAACCTAATTAATGATTAACACAGCCTGGATAAGGCCTAGGTAAGGCCTGACTAAGGATTAGCAAAGCCTAGCTAAGTCCATAAATGCCTAGGTAAGGCTTAGCAACGCCTGGCTATGACCTAGGTACTGTCCTGCAAAGATTGGCTAAAGCACATGCAAGACCTAGCAAAGCGTGGCTTATGCCTAGTTAAGGCTTGGCAAGACATTACCAAGGCCTAGATACGGCCTGACTAAGGCCTAGCATAGCCTAGCTAAGGCGTGTATTAAGTCTAGCAACGCTTAGCTAAGACCTAGGTAAAGTCTATCAAAGCCTGGCGTATGCCTAGTTACGGTCTGGGAAAGTGTGGCCAATGCTTGCGTAAAGCATAGTTAAAGCTTACCAAAGGCTACGTGATGTCTTGCAAAGCTTGGCCAAGGCGCAGGCCCCTATCAAGCTTGCTTAAGGCCTAGGTAATGCTTAACAAACCTGGATAACGCCTAGATAAGGCATAACAAAGGCTAGCCACGGCCTAGGCAATGTCTAGCAAACCATGGCTAAGGGCTAGGTAAAGTATATCAAAGCCTGACTAAGGCCTGATTAAGGCCTGGCTACGACCTCTCTAAGACCTAGAAAAAGCTAGCTAAGGCATGACAACAGCCTAGCAAAGCCATTTTACGACATAGGTAACGTCTAGTTAGGAATCAGCAAAGCTTTCTGCGGTCTAGGCAAGGCCTTTGTAAGGTTTAACAAAGCCTGATTATGGCCTAGGTAGTGTCTTACAAAGCTTGGCCTACAACTAGGTAAGGCCTAACAAATCCTGACTAAGGCCAAGGTATGGATTAGGTAAAACCTTACAAAATCTAGCCAAGCCCTAGGCAATCTCTAGAAAAGCATGGATAACGCGTAGGTGGTCTGCCAAAGCCTCGCTAAGGCCTAGTTAAGGCCTAGAAAAGTCTGGATAACGCCTAGCTAAGACCAATGTGAGACTTACTAAATCCTGGCTAACACTTAGGTAATGTCTAGATAAGGTCTACCAAAGCCTGGCTAAGGCCTAGGTAAGGTGTTGGAAACTTTGGCCAAGGACTATGCAAGGGTTGACAAAGTGTACCTAAGGCCTCGGTAAGGGGTAACAAAACTTAGCTAAGGCCTAAGTAAGGCCTAAGTGTGGTCTAGGCAAGCCTGGCTAATGCTTAGGCAATGTTTAACAAAGCTTGGCTCGGGCTTAGGCAAGACTTAGTAAGGCCTTAGTAAAGCCTGGTTAAGACAGGTAAGGCCTATTTAAGGCCTAGAAAAGCCTGGTTAAGGCATATGTAAGGCCTGGTAAAGCATGGATAAGTCCTACCAAAGCCTGGCTAAGGCCAAGTAAGGCCTAGGAAATACTGACTAGGGCCTATTTAAGGCTTAGCAAAGCATGACTAAGACACAGGCAAGGCATAGGTAAATCTTAGCCTGCCTAATGTCTGGCTAAGGCCTTCTAAAGCCTATGAAGGTATTGCATGGACCTATCAACAATAGGCTAAGACCCAGGTAAGGTCTTGTAAAGCCAATAGGGCCTATGTAAGGCCTAGCCAACCCTTGCTAAGGCCTAGTTAAGGCCTAGGTACAGTTTGGCAAAGTATGGTTAGGCCGTGTTACGGCTTAGCAAAACCTGACTAAGTCCTACTTAAGACAATGCCTGGCCAATGCCTAGGTGGTGGCTAGGTACATCTTAGCAAAGCCTTCTAAGCCCAGGTTAAGGCCTGTCTAAGGGCTGGCTAAGCCCTATGTAAGGTCTTGCAGAGGCTGGCTAAGGTCTAGTTAAAGCGTAGCAAATCCTGACGAAGGCCTAGTTCAAGCTTGGTAATGCCTGGCTAAGGCCCATGTATGATCTAGGTAGATCTTAGCAAAACCTGGCTAAGGGCTATGTATGGCCTAGCAAAGTCTGGCTACGGCCTGGTTAACGGCTGTCTACGGCCTGCCTAACCCTGGCGAAGGTCAGGTTATGGCCTGTCTAAAGTTTTTGTAAGGTCTTAACAGGCTAAGGCGAAGAAAAGGTCTTGCAAAGCCTAGCTAAGGCCTAGGTAAGGCCTCGCAATCCCTGGCTAAGGCCTAGTTAAGACCTATGTAAGGTTTTGCAAAACCTTCTAAGGCCTAGTTAAAGCGTATCAAATCTTGGCGAAGGCCTAGTTAAAGCTTGGTAAAGCCTGGCTAAAGCCCATGTATGGCCTAGGTAAATCTTAGCGAAGCCTGGCAAATGCCTATGTAAAGCCAGACAAAACTTGGCTAAGGCATGGCAAAGGCCTAATAAAGTCTGGCTAAGACCTAGATAAGGTCTACGTAAGGTTTATGAAAGCCAGGCAAATGCATAGGCAAGACCTATTTAAGGCTTAACAAAGCCTGACTAGGCCTTACTTGGGCCTTAGGGAAGCTTATCAAGATATTACCTAGGCCGTAGCCAGGCTTTTCTTAGGTATTAGTCAGGCTTTGCTAAGCCTTAATGGGCATTACCTGGAACTTAACCAGGCTTTACTAGGCCTTACCTAGAGCCTAGCTAGGCCTTAGCCAAGCCTTACACTACATTACATAGGCTTTAGCCAGGATTTGCTAAGCCTTACCTAGGTCGTAGCTAGACCGTGGCCAGATTTTATTGGTCCTTACCTAGGCCTTAGATGGGCTGTGGTAGTATTTACACTGGTCGCATCCAAGCTTTGCAAGACCTTACCTGACCTTAGCATGTTATTGCTATGTCTATGCAAGACCGTACATAGGCTTTAGAAGGCCTTAACCAGACCTTCGCCAGGCCTTGGGCAGGCTGTAGCCAGCCGTTAACCAGACCGTGGCCAGACTTTGCTAGGCCATACATAGTTCTTAGCTAGGCTTTGCGAAGATTTATCTAGGCCATACATGGGCCTTAGCCAGGCTTTACCAAGCTTTGTTTTGGCCTTCGTCAGGATTTGCTACGCCGTAACTAAGTCTTACATGGGCTTTGCAAGACCTTACATAGGCCGTAGCCAGTTCTTAGACAGGCATTCACCAGGACTTAGAAGGCTTTGCTAAGATTTACCTAGGCATTAGCTAGGCATTAGCCAGGCGTCTTTAAGCCTTAACTATGACTTAGTCAGGATTTGTTAAGCCTTAAAAAAGGCCGTAGCCAGACTTTGCCAAACTTTACTTAGGCATTAACTAGCCCTAAGCAATGGTTTGCTAGGTCTTAGCATTGCTTTACTAGGCCTTACATACGCCTTAAACACGCTTTGCTAGGCCTTAAATAGGCCGGAGCTATGTCTTAACCAGGCTTTACTAAGGCTTTAGCAAGTCTTACCTAAGCCCGAGCCAGGCTTTGCAAAACATTACCTAAGCATTATCCAGGCTTGCCTAGGCCTCACTTAGGCCTTACCTAGGCATTGGCCATGTTTTCTTAAGTCTCACCTTGGCCTAAGGTACACTTTGCTAACCCTTACCTAGTCCTTGGGCAAACTTTGCAACACCTTACCTTGGCCGTAGCCATGCTTTGGTAGATCTTATCTAGACATTAGTTCAATCTTAGCCAGGCTTTAGTAAGCCTCATATTGGTGTTACCTAGACCTTAGCCATACTTTGCTAGGCCATAGCTAGACCTATGCGAGGCATTGATAGACTATCTAAGCCTTAGCCATGCGTTGCTAGAGATTGCATAGGGTTTACAAATACTTTGCCAGGTCTTAACTAGGTCCTACCTTGGCCTTAGCCAGGAGTTGTTAGGCATTACCTAGTCGTTAGCCAAGCTTTGCAAGAGGCCGTAACCAGGCTTTACTAAGCCTTACAAAGGCCTTGCCTAGGCCACAGAAGGCGTTGCTAATTCCTAACTAGACCTTAGCTAGGTCGTAACATGGCTTTGCTAGGCCGTTGCCACGCCTTAGTTAGGCTTTGCTAGGCCGTAGCCATGCAGTATACAGGCCTTAGTCAGGCTTTGATAAACTTTACATAGCCCTTAGCCGTGGTTTGCTAGACACTGCCTAGGCCGTAGCCAGGTTAGCGAGGTTTGGTAAGCATTACCTAGGCCGTAAGTAAGCTGATAGGCATTACCTGCGCCTTAGCCAAGCTTTGCAGGACATTACTTAGGCCCTAGCGAGGCTCTGGTAAGCTTTAACTATGTCTTACGCAGGCATTTGCCAGACTTATTAGACCGTACCTAGGCATAAGTCAGGCTTTGATAGACTTTACCAAGGTCTTGGCTAGGCTTTGCTAGGCCTTAGTCAGGCCATATCTAGGCATAGGTAATGTTTTGCCAAGCCTTAGCGAGGCATTAGCCACGCCTTGCTAAGTCTTACCTGCGTTCTAGCCAATCTTGGCAAGACAGTAACTAGGCCTTAGTCAGGCTTTGCTAAGTCTTACCTATACATTTATGGAGTTAGCTAGGCTTTTCTAGACCTTAGTCAGGCCTTACATAGGCCTTGGCCAGGCTGTGTTAATCCTTATCCAGACTTTACTAAGCCTTGTAAAGGCTTTAGCCACGCTTTGTAATTCTTTGACCAAACTTTCCAAGACCTTAGGCAGGCCTTATCTAGACATTACATAAACTTACCTTGGCCTTATCAGGACTTTTCTAGGCCTTAGGGAGGCTTTGGTAGACTTTACTTGGACCTTAGACATGCCTTGCTAGGCATTGCCTAGGCATTAGTAAGACTTTGCTAGGTTTTCCATAGGCTCTAACTTGGACTTAGTCAGGCTTTGTTAGGCCTTACCTAGGCGTTATCCAAGCGTCACTAGATCTTACCTGCGCCGTATCCAAGCTTTTGCAAGACATTACCTAGGCCGTAGCTAGGCTTTGATATGCATTACAAAGGCCTTGCATAGACCATAGCCAGTCTTTGCTAAGCCTTACCTAGAACTTACCTAGGTTGTAACCGGGCTTTGCTAGGCCGCGGCCATGCCTTAGCTAGGCTTTGCTAGGCCTTATATATGTCTTAACTTAGGCCATAGCCACACCTTTCCATGCCATAGTCAGGCTTTGATAGATTATACCTAGGCCTTAGTCATGGTTTGCTAGATATTGCCTAGGTCGTAGCCAGGCTTTGGTAATCCTTAACTAGGCCTTACGCAGGCATTGGCAAACTTTCCCAGACCGTATCTAGACATAAGCCAGGCTTTGATAGACTTTACCTAGGACTTAACTATGCTTTGCTAGACTTAAGCAACGCCTTATCTGTGCTTTGCTAGGCCTTAGTCAGGCCGTAGCTAGGCTTAGCCAGGCGTTGTTAGGCCTTAGCCAGGCTTTGCCAAGGCTTACCTAGGTCTTAGCTATGTTTTGCGAGGCGTTACCTAGGCTTTAGCCAAGCTTTGCAAGACATTACCTTGGCCGTAGCAAGGCTTTGCTTAGCCTTACCTAGAACTTACCGACGTCGTAACACGGCTTTTCTAGGCCGTTGCCATGGCGTAGCTAGGCTTTGTTAGCTTTACCTAGGTCTTACCTAGGCCTTAGCCAGGCCGTAGCCAGGCCGTAATCTGGCCTTAGTCATGCTTTGATAGACTTTACCTAGGCATTAGTCATGCTTTGATAGACTTTATCTAGGCCTTAGCCATGCTTTGCTAGACATTGCCTAGGCCGTAGCAAAGCTTTGTTAGGCCTTAACTAGGCCTTAGCCATGCTTTGCTAAGACTTACCCAGGCCTTAACCAAGCTTTGCTAGGCCATAACTGCGCCTTATCCAAGCTTTGCAAGACATTACCCAGGCCGTAGCTATGCTTTGCCAAGCTTTACAAAGGTCTTAGAAGTTACCTATGTCGTGCCATGGCTTTACTAGGCCGGTGCCATGCCTTAGTTAGGCTTTTGTAGGCCTTAGCTAGGCCGTAGCCAGACCTTATTCAGGCCTTATTCAGGCTTTGATAGACTTTACCTAGGCCTTAACCATGGTTTGTTAGACAATGCATAGGCTTTAGCCAGGATTTGATTAGCCTTAACTATGCCTTACGCAGGCAGTGACCATACTTTCTCAGACCATACCTAGACATAATCCAGGCGTTGATACACTTTGCCTAGGCCTTAACTAGGCTTTGCCAGACTTAAGCTACGCCTTAGCTAGGCTTTACTAGGCCTTGGTCAGGCCGTACCTAGGCCTTAGCCAAGCTTTGGTAGGCGTTTCCTAGACTTTGGCCAAACTGTGCAAGACATTAGTTATGCCATAGCCAGGCTTTGCTAAGCCTTACAAAGGCCTTGCCTAGGGCTAGCCAGGCTTTGCTAAGCCTTACCTAGAACTTACAGAGGTCGTAACATGGCTTTGCTAGGCCGTTGCCATGCCTTAGCTAGCCTTTGTTAGGTCTTTCATAGGCCTTAGCCAGGCCATAGTCAGGCCTTATTCAGGCTTTAGTCAGGCTTTGATAGACTTTACCTAGACCTTAGCCATGCTTTGCTAGACATTGCCTACGCCGTATCCAGGCTTTGTTAGGCCTTAGCTAGGCATTAGCCATGCTTTGCCAAGACGTACCTAGGTCTTAACCAAGCTTTACTAGACCATATATGCGCCTTATCCAAGCTTTGCATCACATTACCTAGGCCGTATCTAGGCTTTGTTAAGCTTTACAAAGGTCTTGTCTGGGCCTTAGCTACCATTTGCTAAGCCTTACCCAGAACTTAACTATGTCGTACCATGGCTTTGCTAGGCCGTTGGAATTCCTTAGCTAGGCTTTGCTATGCCTTCGCCAAGCCTTATTCAGGCCTTACTCAGGCCTTAATAGACAATGCATAGGCTTTAGTTAGGCTTTGGTAAGCCTTAACTATGCCTTACGCAAGCATTGGCCAGACATTCTCAGACCTTACCTCGACATAAGCCAGGATTTGATAGACTTTACCTAGGCATTAGCTAGGCTTTGCTAGACTTAAGGTCTTAGAAAGCCTGGCTAAGGCTTAGGTAAGGCCTAGGTAAGGTTGAGCAAAGTCTGGCTAAGACCTTGTTAAGGCGTAGCAAAACCTAACTAGTTAAGGCTTAACAACGCCTGGCTAATTCCAAGGTAATGCCTCGGTAAGTCTGAGCAAAGCCTTCTAAGTCCTGGCTAAGGCATGTCTAAGGACTGGCTAAGGCCTATGTAAGGTTGAGCAAACCCTTGCTAAGGCCTCGTTAATGCTTAGGTAAGGGTGAGAAAAGTCTGGATAAGGCCTTGTTAAGGCTTAGCAAAACCTGACTACGTCCTAGGTAACGCTTAACAACGCTAATGCCAAGGTAATGCATAGGTTAATCTTAGCTAAGCCTTCTAAGTCCTGGCTAAGGACTGTCTAAGGCCTATGTAAGGTTTCACAAAACCTGGCTAAGGCTTAGTTAAGGCATAGAAAGTCCTGACGAAAGCCTAGTTAAAGATTGGTAATGCCTGGCTAAGACCCATGCATGGCCTAGGTAAATCTTAGTAAAGCCTCGCTAAGGCTATGTATGACCTAGCAAAGTCTTGCTACGGTCTGGTTAACGCCTGGCTTAGGCCTGCCTAAGGCCTGGCGAGGGCCCGGATAAGGCCTGTCTAAAGCCTATGTACGGTCTTGCAAAGCCTGGCTAAGGCATAATAAAGGCGTAGCAAATCCTGACGAAGACCTAGTTAATGTTTTGCACAGGTATGGCCTAGGTAAATCTTAGCAAAGCCTAGCGAATGCCTATGTAAAGACAGGCAAAGCCTGGCGAATACATGGAAAAGGCCTAGCAAGGCTTGGCTAATACCTAAATAAGGTCTACGTAATGCTTATAAAAGCCAGGCAAAGGCTTAGGTAAGGTCTATGTAAGGCTTAGCAAAGCCTGGCTAGGCCTTACCGGGCCTTAGGCAAGCTTAGCAAGATATTACCTAGGCCTTAGCCAGGCTTTGCTAAAACTTACCTAGGCCGTAGTCAGGCTTTGGTAAGCCTTACCTAGGGCGTAGCTCGGCCATGACCAGACGTTAATAGTCCTTACCTTAGCCATAGCCAGGCTGGCTAGTATTTAACTGGGTCGCATCCAGTCTTTGCCAGACCATTTCTAGGCCTTAGTCAGGCATTGATAAGACTTACCAGGGCCTTACATAGCCTTTAGCTAGACTTTGCTAAGCTCTAACTAGGCGTTAGTCAGGCTTGACTAGACCTTACTTAGCCCTTACATAGGCCTTACCTAGACCTTAGTCAGGCTGTGATAGACGTTACCTAAACCTTAGCCAGGCTTTGCTAGACATTACCTATGCCTTAGCGAGGCTTTGCTAGGTATTGGTTATGCCTTACCTAGACCATAGCCAGGTTTTTTAAGCCTTACCTAGACCTTAGTCAGGCTTTACTAAGCAACACAGGTAATGGTCATCCCTGTTCTTAACGTTCACCACAGCACGATATCTTCTTATCAAAGGAGAGGGCACGATTTATAAACCACCCCGTAATGCTTCGTATCTGGCGATGCCGAGGTACTGTGCATTAACTTGGTCTACTGCCTCGCCAGAACCCTCGTGAGGGTAGATCTCAAGCCTTGCGACACCTTGGCTTTGGTATCTTTCACAGGCACGCCAATATCTTAAGGGACGCCTGTTGCTGAAGCCAGAACAGTGGGTCTGTGGTCACTTCAGTCTGGGACTCTGTCCTGCTTGAAGATTTCCTCCAGTAGATTGTCAAATTCGGCGTTTGAGCTTATATGGAGCCGTTGTACTACTACTACTACTACTACTACTACTACTACTACTACTACTACTACTACTACTACTACTACTACTACTACTACTACTACCACTACCACTACTACTACTACTACTACTACTACCAACACCACCACCACACCACCACCACCACCACTACTACTACTACTACTACTACTACTACTACTACTACTACTACTACTACTACTACTACTACCACCAATACCACTACCACTACCACTACCACTACCACTACCACTACCACTACCACTACCACTACCACCACCACCACCACCACAACCACAACTACCACCACATCCACCACCATCACCACCGTTGCCGTCGTCGTCCCCATCCGCTGTCACTGCCACCACCACCACCACCACCACCACCACCACCACTACTACTACTACTACTACTACTACTACTACTACTACTACTACTACTACTACTACTACTACTACTATTACTACTACTACTACTACTACTACTACTACTACTACTACTACTACTACTACCGATGTCGCTGCTTTTGTTGCTGTGTCATTGAAACGCGGCTCGCCTACGGTATTATTAGATCTGGTGGCATTAAAATTATCTCGAGCGCTCGACATAATTAGGTCGAGCACTCGAGATAATATCTCGAGCCCTTGACATAATTATATCGAGCGCTCGAGATAATATCTTGAGCCCTTGACATAATTATCTCGAGCGCTTGACATAATTATCTCGAGCGCTCGAGATATTAAGTCGAGCGCTCGAGATACATTTTTTTTACAGACATAGCCCTTCAGGTCTTACGGAAGCCCTGAAGGGGTATGTATGAGAAAAAAATTATCTCGACATACTATCTCGAGCGCTCGACATAAATATCTCGAACTCTCGACATATTATCTCGAGCGCTCGACATATTGTCTCGAGCGCTCAACCTAATTATCTCGAGCGCTCGACATAATTATCTCGAGCGCCCGACATAACTATTCTTAAAGATTCTTCATGATGGTATTGATGATGATGATGATGATGATGATGATGATGAGGATGAGGATGAGGATGATGATGACGATGATGATGATTAGAGGTGATACTGATGAATACGATGGTAGTTGACGATAATTGTATGAAAAGACAATTCCCCCCGCCCGACTTGTAGCCTTCATATATGGTATAAAATTCATAACGACATTAAAAGCCTTTAAAAGAAAGATTATTCATTTGAATATGACCATGAATAGTTACGTAGTCATGCTGTAATGGCTTCGAATAAAAACCGACTGCGAGAAATTAATCATTATATGTTATACCGATGAACGAACGAACTATGGAACAAAGTGAACGAAGGAATAAATCAATTTAATGAAGGACACGGTGTTATACAATTCGATTTTGATAACACCGCCATTACCAACGAACTCGCATGCATCACATTTGATATTGGTGTTCTGCGCAAATATAGAATTTGTTATTAGTCGATGTGTCAATGACCAACGTGTATGCCACTATCGATTTGGATATTAGGGTTGTGTTGTTAATGGCGCTCACTCACACCAGAATGCCTGAAAAATATAATTGTTAAAATTCTATTCATTTACAGGCTTAAACAATGCAAAATTAAATAAATCTTAACATATGATGATTTCATTTTGAATGAAGTAATAAAATTGTAATCCACCATCATATAATGAGATTTATTTCGTTTTATTACATCCAGGTACACAATTTAAGCCCTTAAAATTATGCGACTTTAATCATCTTATTTTCAAGCATTCTAGTCTGAATGTGCACTTTAGCCAATGTCGATATCAAATTCAACAATCGCCAATGCGCTATTGGTCAGTGGCACAAATTCGATATTAACACGTTCCAAAGAAAAATATTTTTCTTAAAGGCGCATATCCATACCCATACCAAAATGCTTGAAAATAAAATCATTAACATTGTATACATTTAGAAGCTAAAATTATCTACCTTTATGTCAGGAAACGAAATGAATCTTAACATAAGCTTATTTCCTTTCATGTAAATCAACATTTTTAAGCTGTGAATTTGTAATAGACACACGAATCCTTATTGCATATTCATAACTAGCAAAAGCTATATTAATTTATAACAAATGAAGTCATCATATTCTAAGTTTTATTTCGTGTTATTACATTGACGTAAACATTCTAAGCGTATAGCAGTATACCATTTTAGCAATTTGATTTTCAAGCATCCTGGTGTGAATCTGCGCATTTAACGTCTTTTTCCATGCCGCCATCTTACTTTAATATTTGTAGCCGGTAATCGTCTGTTGGCTTCTAAGGTAAGCCCATCTTTTTCGATAGCACATCTAGTCGTTCAATACTAATTGTGTATTGTCCATGTTATAAGAGAAACATGCTAAGCTAAGACCCGACCAGACCCGACCCGACCCGGCCCGATGCGACTCGACCTGGCCCTGCCCATCCCGTCCCATCCAACACCCCGTGAGTTTGGATCTATGTGACTTATCTAGGCCTTGCGTAGGCTTGGCTAGACCTTAGCTTGGATGTGGATAGACCTAACCTAGGCATTCGTTACGGCTCGGGTAGGTTCTCCAGGCATCAGGCATGACTCGGATATGTCTTAGGTAGGCATTGGGCAGTCTCGTCTGGTCCTTAACTAGGCCTTTAGTAGGACTTGTGTATGCTCCGCTAGGTCTTAGATAGGCATTGGCTAGGCTTTATTAGGCCTGTCCTAGGCTCTGGGTAGGATTGGTTAGACGCTATATGCTTTGTTAGATCTTAACTATACCTTGGGTAGACTTGGCTAGGACATTTTTAGGCCGTAGTTAGTCCTTGGGTAGGCTTCCTTGGACCATAGCGACGCATCGTGAAAGCCTTAGATTGACATTTGGTAGTCTCAAATGGTCCTTAGATAGACCTTGGGTAGGACTTATCTAGGCCCGTGCAGGCTTGGCTATGCCATAGCTATGCCTTGTGTAGCGCTTAGCTAGGCCTTGGGTACGCCTTATCCAGGCCTTGGGTATGCTTGGCTAGGCTTTAGTTATACCTTGGGTAGGTCTTATCTATGGATTGGGTAGTCTTCACTGGGCTATATGTAGGACTCCAATAGGCTTGGCTAGGACTTATCTACGGCTTGTGTACGGCTTAGCTAAACCTTGGATAGGCCTAGGCTAAGGATTTGTTAGGCATTGGATAGGCTTTCGCTACCATTCATGGACATTGGGTAGGCTTGGCTAGATGCTTAGCTAGGCCTTGGTTAGGCCTTAGATAGGAATTAGCTAGGCCCGGGTTATGTTCTCTAGGCCATACATAGGCATTGTGCGTGGTTTGGATAGGCCTTCGATAATCATCGCCTAAGCCTTAGGTAGTCTCTTCTGGTACTTAGCTAGGCCTTGCGTAGGCCTCGCTAGGTCATAGTTAGGTACGGGCTAGGCTTCACTAGGCCATATCTAGACTTTGTAGTCTTGACTATGTCTTGGTAATGCCTTTGGTAGGTCTTAGCTAGGTCTTGGTAGGCTTCGATTTGTCATAGCTAGACCTTGGCTACGCATTAGCTATGACGTGTATATGCTTGGCAAGACTACCAGTATGACTTGTGTAGGCTTGGTTAGTCATTGGTTATGGCATGTGTAGGTCTTAACTAGGCCTTGAGTAGACCTTGCCTAGACATTAGCTTGTCCTTGGCTCGATCTCAACTAGGCGTTGGTTTTGCCTTATCTAGGCATTAGCTAGGCCTTATATAGGTTATCTAGTCCTTAAGAAGGTCCTGTGTAGGCTTGGCTAGGCCTTAGGTATTCCTTTTGTAGGCTTTAGGTCGCCATTGGTTAGGCATTGGGTAATCCTAACAAGGACTTTGGTAGTAACTCCGGGCCTTAGATAGTCATTCCCTAGACCTTAGCTAGGCCATGGCTAGTTTCCTCTAGGCCAAGGGTAGGACTGCCTTGAGAGCAGCTAGTCCTTGGGTAGATTTCCAGGACTTCCCTATGACATGGGTAGGCAAGGATAGTCATTTGCTAGGCATTAGCTAGGCATTGGGTAGGCCATAGCTGCGGCTTGAGTAGATCTTGGCTAGGCCATTGATCGGTCTTGCCTAGGCATTAGCTAGGTCTTGGGTATGTCCTCAATGCCTTTCATAGGCCTTGGGTAGGCTTGGCTAGACCTTAGCTAGGCCTTCGGTAGAACTTAGTTAGGCATTAGCTTGGGTAGGTTCGCTAGTCCTTACATAGGTCCCGTGTAGGCCTTGTCTAGGTATTAGATATGCATTGGGCAGGCTTGGTTAGGCCTTTTGGAGGCCTTTATTGTCCTTGGTTAGGTTTCCATAGCCTTTAACTATGTCTCAGGTAAGCCTTAGATAGACATTGACAGGCTCATTCTGGTCATTGGCTAGGCTGGGTTCGCTAGGTTTTGGCTAGACCCTAAGTGGGGACTAAGGTATGCCTTAGGTAGACCTTTGCTAGACCTAGTCTCCCATTGGTCTTAGCCAGGCCTTGAGTAGGATTCGCAAGACCATATATATGCCTTAACTAGGCTTGGCTACGTCTTAGCTAGGGCTTGTGTAGGTCTTAGATAGGTAATAGGTAGGCATTATGTAGGCTTGGCCATGCCTTAAACAGACATTGGCTAGGCCTTTCTAGCTATGTCTTGTGTAGATTTCCTTAGGCCTTAAATAAGTCTTCGATGGGTAATACGTAGACATTAGCTAGACCGTAGCAAGGTATTAGCAATGCCTTGGCTAGACGTTAGCTACGGCTTGTGTAGGTCTTAGCTAGGCCATAGTTTGGCCTTGCCTAGGCATCAGCTAGGCCTTGGGTAGGTTCTCTATGCCTTTCATAGGCCTTGGTAGGCTTGGCTAAACCTTAGCTGGCAATTTGTTAGGCTTTAGCTAGCCATTAATTTGGCCCTGGCTAGGTTCTCTAGTCCATACTTAGGCCTCTGGTTGACCTTGCTTAGGCATTACATAGGTCTTGGGTAGATTCTCTAGCCATTTCCTAGCCTTGGTTATGCATCGTGTAAGCCTTTGCTAGGCGCTGGAAATTCTCTTCTGTGCCTTAGCTTTGCCTTGGGTACGTCTTAGCTATGCATTTGGTATGGTTGTCTACGCCTTTGGTAGGCATTAGCTAGTCATTGGGTAGGCTTCCCTAGTCGTTAGCTATGCCTCGGGTAAGCCTTAGCTGGCCATTGCGTAGTCCCTTCTGGTCCTTACCTAGGTATTGGGTATGACTTAGCTAGAACTTGTGTAGGCTTCGCTAGGCATTGACGACTATGCACTGCGTAGTCGCTGCTGGGCCTTAAGTGTAACTCTGGTAAGTTTTAACAAAGCACTTGTAGTCTCTCATGGTCCTTAGCTAGGCCTTATTTAGGACTTAGCTAGGCCCTGTGTAGGCATCGCTAGGACTTATCTAGGCCTTGACTAAGCATCACTAGGCGCTAGCTAGGCATTGGTACGATTGGCTCTGCCTTATCTATGCCTTGAGTAGGTCTTAGCTAGGCCTTATGTAGGATTCGCTAGGCTATAGATAGGACTTGGGTGGCTTGGCTAGGCCTTATCTACAGCTTGCGCCGGTATCAGCTATGCCATAACGTGGCCTTGCCTTGGAATTAGCTATGCCTTACGTACATTCTGGTAGCCTTTCCCAGGACTTGAATAGACTTGGCTAGACGTTAGCTAGGCATGCATTAGGTAGGCCTTAGCTAGGAAATATCCATGTGTTGTGTAGGTTGTCCAGGTCTTAGCTAGGTATTTGACCTTATTAGGCTTTACGTAGGATTTTAGCTATGCCTTGGGTAGGCTTGACTATGCCTTAACTAGGCCTTGGGTGGCTCTTTGGTAGGCTTCGCTAGGCTTTAGCCAGGCCTTAGGTAGGCGTTAAGTAGGCATTATATCGGACTTTAGCTATGCTTTGGCAAGCCTTTGCTAGCATTAGCCATGCCTTCTGTAGGCTCCCCTGGGTTTTGGGTAGAACTTAACATTACCTTAGCTATGCCTTGGGTAGCCAAGCCTAGCAATTCCTAGCCATGGCTTATGGAAGCCACCCAAGGACTAGGTACGGTCTAACAAAGGCCTAGCCATGCCTACCCAAGTCATACGTATGGCCTAAAGAAGCAAACAAAAGGCCTAGCTATGGCGTAGTCAAGCGCTGCTATGATCTAGCTAAGGTCTAGAGAACATGCCAAATGCCTAGCTATTACCTATCTAAGACTGCCACAGGCCATAGCTAAGGCATATCGAAGACGATCAAAGGCCTACATAGAGCCTACCCAAGGCATGGCCATGCCTACCAAAGCCATAGATATGACCGGGTGAAGCGTAGACATTGCCTAGCCAAGGCCTAGCGAAGCCTACACAACGCCTAGCTAAGTCTACCAAGGTCTAGCTAAGGACCAAAAGAGACTACCCAATGGCTATCTAAAGCTTGCCCGAGGCATAGCTAAGGACTAAGAAAGGCATCCAAAAGGCCTAGCCAAGCCTACACAATGGATAGATAAGCTCGATCCAAGGCAAAGCTAAGGCCGGGAAGAGACTACTTAGCGGCTAGCAAAGGCGTAGACAATGCATAACCAAGGCCTAGAAAACCTACCAATGCCTAAGTAATGTCGAGCTAAGTCCTACCCATGACCTTGGAAATCGCTAGAGAACATACCCAAGCCCTATCTAATGCCTAGGTAATGCCTACTAGAAGCCTACGTAAGGACTAGAGCACCTGTCCAAGACCAAGCTAATGCCTATCTAGGGCTTAACCAAAGGACTAGATAAGGTCTAGCCAAGGTTACCCAATGCCTTGCCAATACCTACACACGCTGCAGCTAAGGCCTATCAAGGCCTAGCTAAAGCATAGTCGAGCATAGTTATCACCTATGTAAGGCATACAGAACATGCCAACGCCTGGTTCCTGCATAGCTAAGGCCTAATCAAGGCATAGCTAAGGTCTTGCCAAGCCTACCCATGGCCTATAGAGGACATTGAGAAACTACCCACGGTCTAGCTAAAACCTAGGTAGGGCCAATCTATGGCCTATTCAAGACCTACACAAGCCGCAGCAAAGGCCTACTTAGGGTCTAGCTAAGGCCTACTCTGCATAGCCAATGCCTAGCTAAGTCCTATCTAAGGCATAGCTAATGCATCGCCAATCCTACTCAAGTCATATACCTGGCCTAAAGAAGCATACCCAAGGTCTACCTAAGGCGTAGTCAAGCGTAGCTAGTACCTATGTAATGCCTAGAGAATATGTTAAAGGCCTAGCTAATGCCTAGATAAGAACAAACAAGGCCTAGCCAAGGTCTAGCCGACCCTACGCAATGCCTAGGATAGGCATTGAGAACTTACCCAAGGCCTAGCTAATGCCTACGCAGGGCCAATCTACGGTCTAGGCAAGACCAACATAAGCGGAAGCTAAGGCCTACACAAGAGCAGCCAATGCCTAGCCTCCATAACCAAGGCATAGCTAAGACCTAACCAAGGCATAGACAATGCGTAGCTAAGCCTAGCAATTCCTAGCTAACGCTTAGGGTGATACATACGGATGATACTAAAACCCGGATCCAGATCTGTTATTCCGCGTTATTCCATATAAAATGGCTGTCATGATATGTTATTCCATATAATATGGCTGTTATTCCGTGTTATTCCGTATAAAATGTCTGTTATTTCCTTTACTATGGCCGTATTTCCGAGTTATTCCACAAAAAATGGCTGTTATTCCGTGTTATTCGTTATTCGTTATTCGTTATTCTTTATTCGTTATTTGTTATTCATTATTCTTTATTCATTATTTGCTATTCTTTATTCGTTATTCGTTATTCCATTTAATATGGCCGTTATTCCATTATTATTCCATTTAAAATGACTGTTATTCCATGTTATTCCTTATAAAATGGCTGTTATTCCATGTTATTCCTTATAAAATGGCTGTTATTCGATGTTATTCCTTATAAAATGGCTGTTATTCCCTTTACTATGGCCGTTATTCCGAGTTATTCCATATACAATGCCTGTTATTCCATGTTATTCCATTTAAGATGGTTGTTATTCCATGTTATTCCATTTACTATGGTTGTTATTCCGTGTTATTCCATATAAAATGGCTGTCATAATATGTTATTCCATATAATATGTCTGTTATTCCGAGTTATTCCATGTAAAATGGCTGTTCTGTGTTATTCGTCATTCGTCATTCGTTATTCGTTATTCTTTAGTCGTTATTCATTATTCTTTATTCCTTATTCGTTATTCGTTATTCCATTTAATATGGCCGTTATTCCATGTTATTCCGTTTAAAATGGCTGTTATTACATGTTATTCCTTACAAGATGGCTGTTATTCCATGTTATTCCTTATAAAATTCCTTTATTATGGCCGTTATTCCAAGTTATTCCATATATATTGCCTGTTATTCCATGTTATTCCATTTAAAATGGTTGTTATTCCATGTTAGTCCATAGAAGATTTGCTGTTATTCCATGTTATTCCATTTAATATGGCCGTTATTCCGTGTTATTCCATGTAAAATGGCTGTTATTCTGTGTTTTTCCTTATAAAATGGGTGTTACTCCATGTTATTCCATTTAATATGGCCGTTATTCCGTGTTATTCCATATATAATGCCGGTTATTCAGTGTTATTCCATATGAAATGGTTGTTATTCCATGCTATTCCATTTAAAGGTCTTGTGAGGACTTGCGGTCGATAACGAGTTTCAATTAATTGTATGGTCTACTACACTATTTAAACACAATAGCGTCAATTTGGAGTGAGAAAAATATGTTAGGCAGCCCAAATAACGAGATTAAATGACGCCTCAATCTGAATCACATCACCACTCGCTGTGACGTCACACCGGGAACGGCGCTGTGAGCTGGGTCAATATTTCTCTGTCTGTAGTACAAAGGTAACATATTTTAAAACGTGCGTTTAACAGTATAGACTTCACCTACCATAACATAAATTTTGTCAGGTTGAAGCTAAGTCTTCAAGAAATAAAAAATCTTGATTTTTAAAAATCTATTATGATATTTACTCATTTTTAATGGTTTCATGTATAGCTATATTCACATAATAATAGGCCTGTAACTACGGTAAACCATGGGCAATGCTGACAATCGGCAATATTTCAATGCATGTGACAAATACTCTGTAGTCTAGTAGGCCTAATTGCGGATCCATTACCATTCGTGAAAGGACTGGGTGTACTATGTAATATCAGTGGTGGTGTGATGTTGACGATGGCTATAATTCTACTATTATTCATATCTAAATGTATAGGCTACAGAGTGCAGTTACAACCTTTTCTGTAGATTACGAATGTACAATGTGTGTCAGTGTCCTATATGTGGAATTTCCCGTGATTACTGATTACAATGTTAAGCTTTTGGATATGTGTTTGTATAATAATAATAATGTAGAGGCATGTACGGGTCAACGCGTACGTTGGTGTGTGTATGGGGTGGGGGGGGGGGAGGAGGGGGGGGGGGGGGGGGGGGGGCGTCACGCCTGTGACAACCATATGAACTATATCGTTTTCAAACCAACGTCTTCCATGTATGGAAGTCGCATACACTCATATTTCAATGTTATGAAAAAGCAAAACTGTAGCGGATGGACACATTTTAAATAGGTAGGTGAACTGACAGATGGTCAGAGGTCGCTAGCGTGTCATCTGTACTTACAGTGCAGCTTATAAATAAGTGTAAATGCTTCCAAAGCAAAAACACAAATATGTTAGTTAGAACCATATGAACACGATACAAGAAACGTTATGTTGAATATTTTGAACACAATTTGGGTTGAATTCCAACCTAATTATGTTCAAAATATTCAACAGTATATGTTATTTAAGGTGTACTATAAGCGTGCGGACGGCAGTGAAAGCCTCGCTACGCACCTCGACCGCTGCCTAAATTGTAAACAAACCGTGGACTATACGCAAATAGATTAGTTTAGATTAGATTAATATATATTTAGTCATTTTAGTTAATTTTAAACACATAACTGGAGTAAGTGCTATTTTGCAATAATAAATTTATTTATAAGCCCACACAATGATAAATTGCGATCGTACGTGCACTGTGTACATGCATACCTATCATCTATGCAAATTCTCTGCAGTCAATCTAGAAAGATAAGATATATATGCATTTGTAGAATTGTTTTACAAGAGCGTGGGTGGGTTTGATTAAATATAGCCTAATTCACGTACACGAAATCCGATGTTACTGTCACATCTAACAGGCCTGCCTATACGTTAGAATTGTGATGTCAGGCTCCGTGACCATGAGGTCTGTCCTTTAAGTTTAATCAAAAAAAATATCACCAACTTCGATATTATTGAACCTTTGTGCATCTCGAACAATGTAGTGTCCCTGTGTGAACAATACTTTGTCAAGGAATAGGTGCATAGGTGCCTAATACGCGCAGCAGTAGAGAGCCTAGCTATGCTCCCCTACTGGCCGAGATAATAATCTAGACTACTATATATATAGTAATTGGTGTCATCCCGGTGTGACGTCACAATTCTAGCGCGATAGCTAAAAACGTTTGGTTGTCAAGGTGGTTGCTATATGCTTATCTCAGCTTTGGCTGGGCCGATTACAAAAATGTAAAAAGCATTTTGTTCTTCTAGTAAAGGAGAATCTGTATTATGAGTGTTAAGTTAATCAGAGCGATCGGGTATCTAGTCCTCACAACGTCTTTAATATGGCCGTTATTCCGTGTTATTCCATATGTATTTGCTGTTATTCCGCGTTATTCCTTATAAAATGGTTGTTATTCTATTTACTATGGTTATTATTCCGTGTTATTCCATATAAAATGGCTGTCACAATATGTTATTCCATTTAATATGTCTGTTATTCCGAGTTATTCCATGTAAAATGGCTGTTATTCTGTGTTATTCGTTATTCGTTTTTCGTTATTCTTTATTCATTATTCATTATTCGTTGTTCGTTATTCGTTATTCGTTTTTTGTTATTCTTTATTCATTATTCGTTATTCGCTATTCTTCATTCGTTATTCGTTATTCTTTATTCGTTATTCGTTATTCTTTATTCGTTATTCTGTATTCGTTATTCGTTATTCTTTATTCGTTATTCGTTATTCGTTATTCAATTTAATATGGCCGTTATTTAATGTTATTCCATGTAAAATGGCTGTTATTCTGTGTTATTCGTTATTCGTTTTTCGTTATTCTTTATTCATTATTCATTATTCGTTGTTCGTTATTCGTTATTCGTTATTCTTTATTCGTTATTCTTTATTCATTATTCGTTATTCGTTATTCTTTATTCCTTATTCGTTATTCTTTATTCGTTATTCTTTATTCGTTATTCGTTATTCTTTATTCTTTATTCGTTATTCGTTATTCACTATTCCATTTAATATGGCCGTTATTCCATGTTATTCCGTTTAAAATGTCTGTTATTCCGAGTTATTCCATGTAAAATGGCTGTTATTCTGTGTTATTCGTTATTCGTTTTTCGTTATTCTTTATTCATTATTCATTATTCGTTGTTCGTTATTCGTTATTCTTTATTCGTTATTCTTTATTCATTATTCGTTATTCGTTATTCTTTATTCCTTATTCGTTATTCTTTATTCGTTATTCTTTATTCGTTATTCGTTATTCTTTATTCTTTATTCATTATTCGTTATTCACTATTCCATTTAATATGGCCGTTATTCCATGTTATTCCGTTTAAAATGGCTGTTATTCCATGTTATTCCTTATAAAATGGCTCTTATTCCCTTTACTATGGCCGTTATTCCGAGTTATTCCATATACAATGCCTGTTATTCCATGTTATTCCATTTAAAATGGCTGTTATTCCGTGTTATTCCATATAAAATGGCTGTTATTCCATGTTATTCCATTTAATATGGCTGTTATTCCGTGTTATTCCTTATAAAATGGCTGTTATTCCATGTTATTCCATTTAATATGTCCGTTATTCCGTGTTATTCCATATAAAATGGCTGTTATTCCGTGTTTTTCCTTATAAAATAACTATTATTCCATGTTATTCCATTTACTATGCCTGTTATTCAGTGTTTTTCCATATAAAATGGCTGTTATTCCATATTATTCCATTTAATATGGCTGTTATTCCGTGTTATTCCGTGACATTCCATATGTAGTGGCTGTTATTCCGTGTTATTCCATATAAAATGGTTGTTTTTCCATGTTATTCCATTTAATATGGCTGTTATTCCGTGTTATTCCATATGTATTGGCTGTTATTCCATGTTATTCCTTATAAAATGGTTGTTATTCCATGTTATTCCATTTACTATGGTTGTTATTCCGTGTTATCCTATATAACACGGCTGTCATAATATGTTATTCCATATAATATGTATGTTATTCCGAGTTAATCCATGTAAAATGGCTGTTATTCTGTGTTATTCGTTATTCGTTTTCGTTATTCTTTATTCGTTATTCGTTATTCGTTGTTCGTTGTTCGTTATTCGTTATTCTTTATTCATTATTCTTTATTCGATATTCGTTATTCTTTATTCGTTATTCATTATTCTTTATTCGTTATTCTTTATTCGTTATTCGTTATTCTGTATTCATTATTCGTTATTCTTTATTCGTTATTCGTTATTCGTTATTCGTTATTCGTTATTCCATTTAATATGGCCGTTATTCCATGTTATTCCGTTTAAAATGGCTGTTATTCCATGTTATTCCTTATATTCCTTAAAATGGCTGTTATTCCCTTTACTATGGCCGTTATTCCGAGTTATTCCATATACAATTCCTGTTATTCCATGTTATTCCTTTTAAAATGGCTGTTATTCCGTTTTATTCCATATAAAATGGCTGTTATTCCGTGCTATTCCATATAAAATGGTTGTTATTCCATGTTCTTCCATTTACTATGGTTGTTATTCCGTGTTATTCCATATAAAATGGCTGTCATAATATGTTATTCCATATAATATGTCTGTTATTCCGAGTTATTCCATGTAAAATGGCTGTTATTCTGTGTTATTCGTTAGTCGTTATTCGTTATTCGTTGTTCATTATTCGTTATTCGTTATTCGTTATGCCTTTTAGTGGAACCCACTAATTAGCATGTTTCTGATTTTGTTCGTGACACATGTTAAGTTATTTCTACGCTGCGCTGTACGTCGTGGGCATTGCGTGAATTTCATGATGTGACTATGTCGTCTCCATGTCAACGATGGCATTTAAATGTGCATATACACACCAATATGCTTGGAAATAAAATTATTGAAATAGTATATTTTTAGAGGCTTGATTTTGCATCTCAATGAATTGAAACTAATCACATCAAAACATATGGTAATGCCATTCCGTATAGATTAATATAATGATTTTAGTTGTGAATTTGAATTAGGGACTCGTGTCTATAATTCAATTTCACAACTTGAAAATTATATTAATTATTCCGTAATGAAATTGTTATATGTTAAAATTGTTCGTTTCATTACATCTAGGCACCCAATTTAAGCCTTTAAAAGTACAAAAGTTTAACAATTTTATTTTCAAACATTTTAGTTTGAATAAGCACCTGTAATCACTAATCCACGAAATCAAATTCCTAGATACAATTATATTATACAAAATCGGCCAGTCAAATTAGTTTCACAAGATTCAACATAATGTTTATTAAATGGTAAAGTCATTCCAGTTTGAATGGATCTTTCCATTTTAAGTTATTACCCGCCTTTCTCTAGCTAAGCTCCACCCATGCCTCGCTCGTGTTGGGATCGAGCGATCCATGAACTCTCTGACTATAGATTTCCAGAAAATTATACATTTAAGTTATTGAATATTTTGGAAGTAATTTAACTGAATATGTCAACAACAGCTTCCAGTCAAATTAGATTCAAAATATTCAACAGCAAAAACGCTTAGTACCGAAATAACATACCGCTGTGATCTGACGTAAATCATGTAAGATTTTTAAACTGGACCCAATTTGTGTCTAACATTATTTAAATCAAGCCCGGCTCAAGGCATAGGTGAACTAGGCACTGCCTAGGGCGCCAAATTTTAGAGGGCCGCCAAAAAGTGAGTGGGGCGCCTCTCACCACCCAAACAAACTACATGTACTCAAACCAAATAAGAGTTATAAAAAAATCCACACTTAAGACAAGAGATATTTCTCTCTAGAAATGCAGGAAATGCCCTCGTAGAGCATTTGGCTTTCAAAATTTTTCCTGCTACACGAAATATCTACTTCATCCCAACTCCTCCATTCGCAGATAGTTCTATAGTTCCGCCTGCCTTACTGAGCCAAATCCAACGTGTGCGCTAACCTCCATCTAAAAGCCAGCCAGCCCAGCTCCCTATCCACCGTACTACTGTCCTTCCAGATATCTTCTCAACATCTGTAACTGTGTAATCAAGACTTCAGCTGATGTACTCTCTAGATTAATATTGGAAAACCATATTGAGGACATTTAAAATGCACGCATTCTCCAGTAGGGTTGCCCATTGCCCTGACTTGTGTACGCATTTTCCTCCAAAGTCCTACACCTATCCTACACATATTCACGGAAGATTTCAACTGACAGAATTGTTACATCTAAGAAAAGCAGGAAACATAATCTGAAAGCATCTAATTTTCTGTTTGCCTCTAAAATATAAGCGCCGATGTAGAGAAGAGGACTATTATCGTGTCACGTTATTACACAGCACGTAGATTTACAATTACTTCAGTAAATATGTTACAGTTACTAATTGTAGTGTTTCAATATCAAAACGTGTGCTCTACGCGAGAATGAATGAGCTCGTTGGGATAGATTTTGTAGAGAGGAAGAGTCAAAATCGTGGAATATGGCATATGAGCACCAGTTTGACATGAAATAGGTAGATGCTTCATCATGCTTGGGTTGCCAGTGATCAAAGCTCAACCGGATGTGGGGGTGGGGTCCTTACGTCAATCTAGACCAATCAAAGAGTGGTGAACGTCGCTCAGCATATGCTAATATACCGTTTCTGACCAGTACACGACTTGACACGTTATCACAAAACTGGCAGCAATGCTGCTACAACAACATTAAATGAATGGATGCTTCCAAGTGTATCCATCGGTCATATGACGTCATATGCCGTCATACCCAACTAAGTGACGTGTAGGATGGTGTCATAATCATGACGTCATGAATGACTCGATATATCCCGTCTTAAACGCTTAATAGTCCATAGGCAGCAACAGCGCCCAGTTAAATTAGTTTCAAAATATTCAAAAGCTTACATGAAATAGTTTGCTGGAAATTGATAGTTAGGGAGTTCAGGGATCGATCGATCCCAGCGCGAGCGTGGTGTGGGTTTCTAGAACTAATACGGACTCCTATCTCTCTCAGCACATTACATTCCTGACACTTTCACGGTGACAATACCCCTAACACCCTAGATCTTCTGTTGTCAAATGAGGAAAATATGATTGAAGACATAATCACACACCCAGCATTCGGGGCATCCCACCACATTACTATTAGCGTTATTATCCGTTGTAGTTACCCTGATTAACCTAATACCGGAAGTGTATTTAAATGGGATAACGGTGACTATGTAGCATTCAATTCATACATATCGCAGCTGGATTGGCAGGCTGAGCTTCATGGCAAAAGCATTAATGAAAGCTGGGACCTTCTAACTAACAAAATTGCAGTAGGTGAAGAAAGGTTCATCCCCATGCGTCTCAAGTGCACAAACAGACCGGCAAAACCAGCTTGGATGAATGCCAAAGCCCTATCCAAAGTCAGAGACGAATCAGGCATGGAGTTTCATAAGAGCTGCGACAGAAATTACTATACACGCTAGTGTAAGTTAAGGAACTAGGCTCACCGTGCTACATGGCAGGCAATGAAGGAGGTTGAAAAAAGCATAGCGAAAGAAGCCAAACTCAACCCTAAAGCCTCCCATAAATATATTAAAAGCAAGCTGACCACAAGAGTTGGTATCTCTGATCTAGATCATGATGGATGAACAGCAACATCTGACAGTGATGCGACTGTAGTGTTCAATGACTTCTTCGTTAGTGTTTTCACCAAAGAAGACGACGCGAATATACAATGTAGCCACCACCCAGTGCAGTCACCATTTTGTGAATTACCTCCTCACCAAGATACGGAGCTATGGATATTGGAGACCAGGTCTCTACCTGGATCCTAGCCTTCCTATCGTCCAGACACCAGAGAGACTGCATGAACGGATGATATTCACAATGGGCTGGTGCCATTAGTGTGGAGTCCCACAGGGCAGTGTCCTAGGACCCATCTTGTTTCGGATTTATATCAATGATCGGCCGGATGTTGTCCACAGCTACATAAAATCGTTTGCCAATGACACTAAACTCTTCCGGGCAATTGCATCAATAGAGGATAGAGGACTGCCATATCCTACAAAAGGATATTGACAATCTTCATACTCTGGTCAGAACGTATGGCTACCGAAGTTCCATCCCCAGAAATGCAAGGTAATGAGGATTGGTACGGACCACACTGATTATACATATGTAATGGCTGAATCTGGAGGCAAAGTGACTCAACTGGAAGTGACGACGTGCGAAAAGGATCTTGGGATCCATTTCGATGACAAGCTACCCTTCCACCAACATGTTGAGATGACGGTTAACAAGACCAACCAGGTGGTTGGGCTAATCAGGCGGTCATTCTGTTATCTAGATGGAGAAATGTTCCATCTACTGTTTAAATCTCAGGTGAGGCCGCTACTGGAATATGCTAATACAATATGAGCCCGTGCTTCAAGACCGGCATATCCAAGATAGAAAAAGTCCAGATGTGGGCAACCAAACTACTACCAGAACTGTTCGATATGGCACAGGAAGAAAGACTCAAACAACTAAAGCTTCCGACTCTTGCCTACCGAAGAATTCGAGGTGACATGATCGAGACCTACAAATTCCTCAACAATAAATACACTATAAAGCTACATGGATTGGTTCTGGAAAGGTCGACCACAACACGTGGACACAAATACAAGCTTAGGAAGCACCACTCAAATAATCACTGTGCGCATACACCTTCAGTAATAGAGTTATCAACAACCGGAACTCTCTTGCTGAGGATGCGGTGGCACCCTCACTTAACTGCTTCCATCACCGACTAGATAAACACTGGTCCCACTATTTCTATACAGTCGACCTCCCTCAAGTTCTCCGAAGCCAGTACCAACCAGAATGTGATTCAGAGAAATACCTTCAAGGGAACGTTATTCCAGGCACACTGATAAACATAAGCGCCTAACTTCCCAAGTATATCGACACGGTGAGTCAGTCCTACCATTTATGAAAGAATACACCGAACTGAAAATGGTAACTGTCTCAGTCCTCCAAATAAATTTACAAGGTGGGTTGGTCCTACCAATCACGAAATGTATTAATGAGGCGGATCCACCCCACCAGCTATAACTGCTATGCTGTTCCTGGTCCACGTTCTGTTACTAGTCCACAGCCAACCTGTAATTTAATACTCTCATCCGCAACAAGCCGGTCCGGTGGGCTTGTCTTACCAACCCCACAAGCACATAAACAACTATTGTAATAATATAAACATACTGTTAAGGTGGGTATGTCCTACCAATTAAGTAAGCTAATTATAAGAGTCAGCCTCACCAGCCCCAACAGCTCGCTAGGTGAGTTCTTGCTGTATTTAAGTCATATGTTTTAGTACCAGGTACCAGCCAACATATTGTATATATCGCCACACATATTAATCTGGAAGAATACACCGAACTGAAAATCGTAACTGTCTCAGTCCCCCAAGTAAATCGACAAGGTGGGTTGGTACTACCAATCATGAAACGTATTAATGAGGCGGGTCCACCCCACCAGCTAAAACTGCTTTGCTGTTCCTGGGACACTTTCTGTTACTAGTCCACAGCCAACCTATGATGAAATACTCTCGTCCGCAACAGGCCGGGTCAGGCGGGCTTGTCCTACCAACCCCACAAGCACATAAACAACTATTGTAATAATGTAAATATACTTCTAAGGTGGGTATGTCCTACCATTTAAGTAAGCTAATTATGCGAGTCAGCCTTACCAGCCCCAGCAGGTCGCTAGGTGAGTTCTTGCTGTATTTCTTGCTGTATTTAAGTCCTATGTTTTAGTACCAGGTACCAGCCAACATATTGTATATGTCTCCACACATATTAATCTGGAAGAATACACTGTACTGTAATCGTAACGGTCATAACCCTCACACACACCCCCACCCCCGGTAAATTGACGAGGATTGGAAGTGGGTGAGCCAGGTGGGATTGCCCTACTAGCCCTTCAAGGCACATCATGAAGAACCAGAGGTTCCTGCACTTCGATAAGGTGGGTCTGTCCTACCAGAGCAAGGATGTATAATTGTGCATTGTAAATTGTACATATACCACAGCAACCCTATAATACAAACAGTAAAAAAAAAGAAATTCAACCGTTATCCGCGCATTGCGCAACCAACCACAGTAATGAAAAAAAATAGATCGGCAATAGGTCAAACATGGCCTCCAACAGATGATTATGATGGTGATGATGATGATGATGATGATGATGATGATGGTGATGATGGTGATGATGATGAAGAGTATTTTTGATTATTTATCACTAGAATGACTGGCTCTGGAACCGAGCCAGTCATTCTAGTAGTACATTTTCACTAGCTAAGTAAAAACTTTCTTTACCAGTACCCCTTTAATGATCAGGTCGCCGAAAAAAATTCAATGGTACATTTACAAAAATAGTCTTCTAAAATTAAAATATCTTGAAAAATATTAGCCATCAAAATGTTTAATTGATATATCAATCAAGGTGCTGTTGACACAAGAGGGGTAAGTAAATAAATACAATTAACCTTCTTGGCGGTAGAATTTCAGTATACATCACCTTACAGTAAAATGGTGTGGAACCTTTATTAGTTTTAAGAGAACATATACACTTCGTAATTTGCACACGGGTTAAAGCTCACAATCGAAACATGTTCGTTAACGCTTTCACCATGAACCTAGCCAACAACGACCTCTGCAATGAGCTTAGAGAATGGACATGTGTATGCCAGAAGACAAGGTTATCATTAGAATGACTGGCTTGATAACAGTAGCAGATCTTTAAATAATCCGTCTTCTCCTGCATGAAAGTGGACAGTCCATAAAAATATAAGATTTTTTTTTACCAAATTTAGTCACTAAAGAGTTAATTTATATGGTATTGTATGCATATATAGTGCTGAGCCAAGTGGATCGATGCACAGGTATATGCAACTATTGATGGACTCATGCGCGGATGCACAGGCGAGAATACCATACAGCTACACGAACAGACGCACGCACACACGCATACACTCACCCACTCACGAACGTAGGCACGCACGCACGCACTCACTCACTCACTCACTCATGCACGCACGCACGCACGCACGCACGCACGCACGCACGCACGCACGCACGCACGCACGCACGCACGCACGCACGCACGCACGCACGCACGCACGCACACGCGGGGAGGAGTCATGACGCAACACGACCAAGCAAACGAATTAATGGGATGTACGAAACGCTAGATTTTATCGGCACAGCCGTCTTAGAGCAATGAGATGTATCCACGCCCCGAAAGGGGAAGATCGTATTACATGTTTATATGTCTGTCTGTCATAGTTCGCTCACAGTTTAAAATTAGAAAACATATTACTGTAACAGAGAATTTCCAGACGCTGCTCTGGCATAGAAAGAATTCGTGATCAGGATCAGATCAAATCTGGACCTATGAATACTATTGGCTGATTTGGTTCAAAGTGCACATATAATGTGCGTTGGTGGGTACATGCTAGGGTGGGTGCGTGGCATGGGTGGGTGCGTGCGTGTGGCCGCGTATGAGCGTGTATGAGTATGTTCGTGTGCGTGCGTGCGTGCGTGCGTGCGTGCGTGCGTGCGTGCGTGCGTGCGTGCGTGCGTGCGTGCGTGCGTGCGTGCGTGCGTGCGTATGTGCGTGCGTGTCCTCGCGCGCGTGCCGCGCGTGTGTACGTGTCCCATAAAAAGAAAACATACAGACAGGTAACTATTTTATTTTCAAGAGATGTGCTCTTCATCTCAGAACATTGGATCACTGGTTTAAAAATTTTAGCAGGTGTACTATATGGTACACGCGCCCGATATAGACGCATAGAATGAATAACCATTACGGACAGCATGTATCCCACGTGATCACTTGTGTCCAGCCGCCATTATTCAGGAAAATGCCATGCGCAGTAGCTGTGAAAAAAGGGAAACTTGTTCAACAGATGCATCCAGTTTTAGCTATGCCCCGCCCATTCCTAGCTAAGCTTCGTTGATCCATGCTTTGTCCGTCTTTGGAGCGAATATCAATTTCCAGAAAGCTATACAGGTAAGATGTTGATTATTTTGAAACTAATTTGAGTAGGTGATGTTGCTGCCTATGAGAGTAGACCAGTCAAATTATTTTCAAAATATTTAACATGATTTTTATTAAATAATAAAGATACACAATTCGTACAACCTGATTGCCTATTAAGCGTTCATGACGTAATTGATTATGACGTCAGCCTACGCGCGACATAGTTGATCATGACGTAATATGATTGACAGATAACGTGAATCCATCAGTTATGTATTAACGACTGATGCCAATAATAATCGCTGGCTTAATTGCGTGCGTGGGTGCGTAGCTGTATCTAAAAACTTCTGATCTGATTTGGCTCAAATTGTAATACATCAAAGGAATCAACCGCTGTCATTAATAATTTTTTTTAATCGGATTAAATTTTTTATCTATGTATGTGCTGATCCGAGTTGATTCAAATTTTAGCACAAGATATTGTGTAACAGTACACTAGGTTTCAAGAACTGTGACGTGATCCGAAAAAATCCGGATAATCTGAAAAATGTGTGCAATGTGACAACACATGGAGGGGGAAGGTCTGCAATCCCGTATTGTCGTTTTTGTCTGGCAAATGAATCCTCACTTTAATACATTATATTGGTGAAAGTTCATACGATCCGGTATAATTTACATACATCTCTTTACCCCTTGCAAAATCAAAAACGACGAATTCATTTTAAAGCCAGGAATATCAGATTGAATATTTTAAAATTAATTTGCCATGGAGCTGTTGAACAATTTATCTGTGTAGTTTGCTTGTACTTGGCAAACCGGACTTTCATGTTTTAAAGAGTTTGGTCAACAATCAATGTTCAAGTCATCAAAGTTATGGACGTAACATTTAGCGCAATAGCGGAATAGTAACACCGTCAATCATAGGCATACACAACGGGCATTCGGTTTTAGAGTTAAAAATGGCACTTTAATATGGGTGGTCAAGTCCAGTCTTAAGGCACAACTCTCATTTGACAGACACGCTAGTTGTCATAGCAACGGAGGAACGTTCTGTCTTCCAGTGAATGACTCAGATAAGTTAGTCAAGTATATGACGCCATAATCAATTACGCCATATGAAGGCTGGCGTCACAACCAAAATGCATAATTAATGACGTAACTATGACAACCGATAGGCTGTCAGTAGTACGAAGTGTATGTCTTTTATGATTTAATATACATTCTGTTGAATATTTTGAACCTAATTTGACTGGGCATTTTTGTTGCGAGAGGCAGCCAGAGCGAGCGCCCAGTCAAATTAGTTTCAAAATATGTCAACAGCTTACCAGTACATTTACCTTGATATTGACATCATGGGAATTGAGTGTTCGATCGATCCAAACACGGGAAAAGCATGGGCAGAGCTTAGCTAGAAATGGGCGGGGCATAGCTAAAAGTGGGCATATGGGGTGGGGTGGTGGGTGGGGGTGTATACGAGTACTGTGGATATGGCAGCAGGGTACTCGCAATTTAAAGTGCAGATTACACGAACTTGTGAGAATGCCATTCGGCACACCTAACAGTCTGACCACCTTCCAACGAGTCGTCCAGTTGGCCTAAAAATGGCTCAATCAGCAGGAATGTCTCGCTTATTTGGACGATGTCGTCGTGTTTGGACATTCATTTTCCGAACATATGGTAAATTTACACAAGTTTTTCGAACGTTTCAGATTGCATAACCTGAAGCTGACGCCGAAGAAGTGTAATCCTATGCGTAAATCTTAGGCAGGCGTGTCGGTGTCACGGGCATATCGATGCTACTCCAAGGCGCATGCAGTGTCCACTATATACAGGTTTGATTGCACAGGGCATGTGAACAGTACCTTGGGAAGCTATAACAGATACCTACCTCCCCATGTATTGTCAAACTGAAAGTCTATGTGTGGCTCAGCTACCGTGAGTCTGCTATCACTATCCCATGGCACAGCCTTGTGTCGGATAAACTCGATATCCGAGTTATCATTCTGCCAGTCCAGCTCCGAAATCGTGTACCAGTTCACACCTTGGTCATCACTGCGCATGTATGTCACGTGCTTCCTGTCGAGTCCGTACACTTTTCCTGTGCTGGGATTGTGGCCGATGATGTTGGCGAGGATTTGTCCTAAAGCTGCAAGAAAGTTTGAGAGCACTTTCAATCAATTGGGCTGAACATATCTTTGCAGGTGGTATGACGCCGGGTTCGCAAGCCATCTATGCGAAACACGTGCCAAAGTTGCCCTTCAATTTAACTACATATTTCTCATTACATATTGACATGAGCTAGATCTATATCAGAGATTGCTATTTTGAGATTGTGTTTAGTTTCCTTTCAAATAAGTCCATTTGCTTACTACACAGGACCAAAAGATGGTTAGCACCTCAATGACACAATTTTGTCAAGGAAATCAACATATTCGTTAGTTGAATTGCCATTTGCAAGGCAGGAGAAGGCTCTATTACGTCTGGGACGACTGGCTTGATAAAAGAGCCAGTCATTCAAGTGGCAAGATTTCAAGAAGTGTCAAGAAATCGCCAAGAATACTACAGAAACCTGTCCACAGAACAACCGGTACCAGAGCATGTTCCATTCGGAAATCTTTTTGTAACAATATATCTTTTTGCGTCTTTACTCCTCTGGTGTCAACAGCGTATCAAAAATATATCAATAAAACATTTTGATGGTCAATATTTTTCAAGATATTTTAATTTTAGAATACTACTTTTGTAAATTTACCTCTAAATTGTTTTCGCCGGCTTGACCCTTAAAGGGGCAATGGTAAAGAAAATTAAAGTTTTTACTTAGCCATTGTCTATCTGCAGGCCGAAAGAAGAGTATTTTTGAAAATTTCCCACTAGAATGACTGGCTCGGTAACCGAGCCAGTCATTCTAGTGGGAAACTTTCAAAAATACTCTTCTCTAGGCCTTTCAAATAGCCATATCTGAAGACCACTGTATAGTTGTTCTTTGGTCAGTTTGACTTTTAAAGGGCTAAGTTGAAACAAGGGGGTTTAATTTCTACGCAAAAGTTATCCTTCATCAACAATACTTTGACTAGCAAACATTGATATTTGCACCAAAGGTTCGTTGCGCGTGGTGCCTGCCGCGAACGTGAAAGGGAGATGCTTGTGTTGCCACCCAGCATGCTCCAAACGTTGGTTGCGCGCATTAGACATACATGATACACAGTGCATTAGTTTTAACAATCATGTGTGGGCATCTTACCGTGATAACGCCGATTACTTGGCCGGTACTGGGCTAATACCGTCCCAGAAATCTGCATTATCTGGTTATGCCTAGATCAAGTGGTCAACGGTGGCTAAATTCCAACAGAAGCATTGTTTTGTGTAGGGGTTTCTGCAGGAATTGATTAATCCAATCTGTCACTCAAGTATAATATATAATGTCATATGAAATTACGCCACATGTATGCTGATGCCATAATATAATACATAATGTATGATGTCGATAAGTCCGTCATGAACCTTTAAGTTCTTCAGTTGTACGAATCGCATGTATTTACCATTAATAAACAGTCTGTTGAATATTTCGAAACTAATTTTACAGGGCATTGTTGCTGCTATGAGCAGCAAGAGCCCCAGTCAAATTAGCTAGATATTGGTTGGGCATGGTTAAAATTGGATTCGTGCATTGAGCACGGATACTTATTGGTGGAAATATAACACATTTTGATATCTGAGGCATTGTTATGGAACTGTGTTTATCTGTCTGCAAAACATAGAGCCATGGCAGAACAAGGACAACAACTACAACGAATAATGTCAACACCGATGACGACGAAGATGATATAATCAATGACGACAAAGATGACAACAGCAGTGATGGCGAAGACGACAACATCGAAGACGACGAAGATGGCGTAATCAATTACGACGAAGATGGCAAAACCAATTTCGAAGAATATGACAACATCAATAAGATCGAAGATGACGATAGCAACAACACCGAAGATGACGAAAATTCTCCTACCTCGCCATTTACTGCCATCATTCGAATAGAAGCAACGCATTTCCAGATTACTGCAATTTTTAGAAAAATGACCTGTGTCAAATTTGCTAACCAATAAGTAGTATTAATCTACATATATGTATATCTATTACTAAGTAGCTTCGCTAAAATGTTTTGATAGTGTCCTGTACGATTTCGTCGCCTCATTCCATGTTCCTTTACGTTGCTCGGTCATGCATGCGGCCAATGCATTCGAATGTATATGTTTTACGGCTATGCCACTATTGTTTGTTGGGCATAATACCACTACAGCCAGCAGCTATGCCTCAGCGAAACCATGCCTCGCGCAAAACCACCATATACATTTTATCGATTCAATAGACTCTTTTAAACATACATTTATCTCAGTATTGTGTGAGACACACTTCATGTGACTGTACTTTAATAGAAGGGGTTAGGAAACCATTTAGCCTATTCAAGGTGGTCGATGATTCACCCCCAATATGAACACGTTTATAAGTTCATTACTAGTATGAGCATGCGCACCAGTCGTTGGCTTGTACCTGACGGAACGAACATGTTCAGGCTTTCAAAAGTTAGACTCATGAGGCACGCATGGACAGTAACAATAGCGTATGCAGAGCAACAAATGTGAATATCAATAATCATATGGCAGGGATAATAAAATGTCTTGATATCCTGATATACTGATGACGTCAAGGTTTGTTTGGTATCATATCTTATTGATGGCGGGAGAGGTGTCTGTCTTGTGTCGGTTGATATGCATAAACGTGTGTGTGGCTGCGAAGCGAGAGGCTGTGGGTAGTGTGAGTCGATGGCATGATTAATATGGTGTTACTCACTTATTTGGGTCAGCATCACAGATGAACACACGCGTGCTCGTTCCTAGGAAGCCACGAATGTAATACTCCGGCTTCGGACCGCTGGGCCCTACGGTCTCGCATGGATCTGACAAGAGACCAGAATCATGATATTAAAAATGATACACAATAGGGCACACCCAACATTGTATCTACATGAAAACCTTTTCAACCCTAACTCAGGAATCTCAATATTAAAACACGGATACAACAAAGATGTTGACGATTTTGAAACTATAGGTTCATAGAGCCCATGTTTCCCCCTTCGATAAGAACAGCATTTCCTTGCGGATAGCTTCCTTCCAAAATAGTTTTCATTATAGGTATTAAATTAAAGATTTTCTTTCTGGTTTAACCTTAGTTTAACCTTGGGTACCCGAAAGTTCTAAATACCAATATCCTTTACGAAGTAATAATTAGTTGTGTATGTTTATTTTGAATCCAATCTAACTCGGAGCTGTTGCTGCCATAGGTGGCAGCAGTTTCCTGTCAAATTGCCTTCAACTTATCCAACAGCTTAACTGTACCTCGAAATTCTGAATCTGGAAATTCATGGCTCAAAACGTTAACCATTTAATGGCCAATCTGCAATGCCCTTGAGAAATTTTCATATGCAGACCAAGTGCCTATGATCAAATCTTACTATTAAAGGGTTAACTGTTCGAATGAGGATTTTGTTTACTGCACGTGGGACTGTTTAATCTTGAAATACTCAAGATGACCAAAATAGATTCTGCGGTTATCTTGAGAAATAACAAACTGCAGACGAAGATAGTGGTAATTTAGAAAACTCCCGACTGGAATATCTGCCCTAGTAAGAGTGAAAAGGTTTGTAGAATAGTCGATTGGTTTGAAAATGGGCTTTCTGTTAACTAAATTAAGAGAAATATTGACAACATGGCCATAATAAAGATAGGCAATGGACCTTTCCAGTTTTCGCTATGCCCCGCCCATCTCTAGTTAAGAACCGCCACACGCTCGTGATGGGATCGATCGGTCCCTGAACTTCTTATATAAGGAACACTGTTGAATATGTTGAAACTAATTTGACTGGGCGCTGTTGCTGCCTAATGCGGCAACAGCGCCCAGTCCAATTAGTTTCAAATTATTCAACAAAATGTTTATTAAATGGTAACAACATACAATTCGTACAACGTGTCGGACTATTAAGAGTTAAAGACGGGCCAAATTCATGACGTAATGATTATGACGTCATCCTACACGTCACGTAGTTGATATGATTGAGTGAGGAAATGGATTCCAGAACTAGCAGGCTAATGGACCTTTCCAAGTTTATCCGTCCATCATATGGCATTAGAACATGGATTCCACGAATATAAATGTCACGGTAAATATGCAGGTAAGTTGCGAAATATTCTGAAACAAATTTACCTGGAGGCCGTTGCTGTCTAGCAGCTCTTATTCACTTTAGTTTCGAAATATTCAACAGAATGATTGTTAAATTGTAAATTCACGAAAGATTTACAATTCAGACACCTTCGTGTGAACCTTTTTATTTTTGTTATTGTGATGTCAGCTAACATGTGACGTCTTTGTCTATGACGTTATATACTCGAGTGACAGATCGGATCTCTACATTGCACGCCCACAAATATAACCGTATCCTTACTAGGAACGGAGGTAGGGTGGGGTGTGTGTGGTTATCCTTTATGTATACCTGGTACATCATTTGTTCTTTTGCAACCGAAGAACTCAAATTTCACTCCGACTGTTGACCATTCAGATCCTGTATTGGACATGATATACACCCGAATGTAACGACTGGCACGCGACGATTTCACAACCATGTCCTCGCGGTCAGTGTATGTGTCTGAAGCGACAAGCTGTTGAATAATTTACACGGCAAAACATTTAGTAAGAGACATGAGTTGATCTCACGTGTTTCTAGCCATAGTAGGTTGGGAGCCATCCTGTATGTATTTATTTACTTATTTATTGAATTTCCTCCAGTCAAACACACTCAAGTGCCCACCACGGGTACTCTTTGCGCGCTTTCTTTACTATTCTATGAGACCATTTTACAATCACGTAATTCGTTCTACTCTCATTTTGGTGAAAAGCGCGTAGATCAACACGTATGAGAAATCAATATTACCCATACCACTCCGATGTCAATGTTCTATTTGTTAAGTGCTGTGTCAATAGCAAAGAAACTGGTGTACATTCTAAAACAATTTTGGTGGACGATGTTGATGTCTATGACAGCAACATCTTAAAAATCATTTGAAAATTTAACAACAGTTCATCTTTTTAATTAATTTGAAAGTTAAAGATTTTGACATCCGTGCGGTAAGTGTTAATTATTGTGTCAAAATGATTGCTTCCAAGGCTAGTTGTATGCCATATTCCTACATAAATAGACCAATCGAATGTACCCTATGGCTTGACATTTTCACCAGGGTAAACAATAATCAGCACGTGATACACGATGCAGATTGAGACACTGTGTTAATTTTCCAAAGTGAGACCATGGATCATTAACCCTCGTGTCATCCAAAAACGGATTATGGAGTGGTCTTGATAAATGCTAATTTGCAGAGCAAGAGAATGCTATTTTTGACAATTTACCACTGGAATAACTGGCTCAATAACCGAGCCAGTTATTCTAGTGGTACACTTTCAAAAACAGTCTTCTCGTGGTCTGTCAATGGACATTTTCTATGAGAAAATGTAAATTTTCTTGAACAAATTCGATGGTTAAAGGGTTAGAGGCTGGCTTTGTCACAGTGAGACCGCATTGATTCGCACACACTACTAACCGTATCACCGCTAGTCCATGCCTGGCCGTCATTGCTATAACGCAATAGCAGATTCTTTACACGCTCTGACAAGAATGCTACCGGGTGTTGGATTCGAACTCGCACCACCTCCATCATATCACCAAAGTACACCTGGATATAGCGGTAGTCTTGGTACAATCCAGGGCGGATAAACGGCTTCCAACCTTCGTCATAGGTTTAAGCAGATATGTATTGATTGATTTATTTCACAATAAGCCAGAGGCCCTTGAGTGTACATTTATACGTTATACATATTGACAATTAATTTAGTATGCTATACAATTATCTAGATACCTAATCTTATATCTAATACAGTGAAATTCTCTTTAGCGCTATGTTCACAACCCCTTCAACAGCGTAATAACTTTTGTAAAGGAGGGATTATGCAGTTTAAACATGACTTGAGCATATTATTGATACAGTTTTCACCAATATATAACATATTACCTATGGGATGAATAATAATATGTAAAGATCATGTAAATAGCCAGTTACACTATACTCATGTTTAAAGTAAATCGATGTGCATTTCCGTTCTATATATAATGATAGGGGCACCAACTCTCGCTAGTTGGTTACACCCCGCCACTGATTTAATACATGAATGTAAGTTGTTTAGTGTTGTTATGACAGCTGTTGATATTCATGTTGGCATTATTAATAAGCCAGAGTCTGGCAAATGAAGATAATGGTCCTTTCCCAGTTTATCCATCCATCATATGACGTCATTATCAACTACATGACGTGTATGAATGATTCGATATAGTTCGTCTTTAACGCTTATTAGTCCGACACGTTGTATGGATTACATGTCTTTACTATTTAATAAACATTTTGTTGAATATTTTGAAAGTAATTTGACTGGGCGCTTTTGCTGCATATGAAGCAACAGCAGACAGTCAACGTAGTCTCAAAATATTTTACATCTAACGTGTATAGTTTTCTGGAAATTGTTAGTCAGGGCGTTCGGGGATCGTTCGATCCCAAAACGATCGAGATGTGGGTGGAGATTAGCTAGAGATGGGCTGGGCATAGCTAAAACTGAAAGGTCCATTAGTCGATCCGATTTGTCAATCAACATCACGACATTTTTTGTGCATTGTTTGTTTGCGGAGTTGATGCCATTTGGTGGAGCTTCGTGCGAGTGAATAGGCGAAGCAGGAATTCAATTCATCGTGGAATAGCGTATCACTTTCTGAGACCACATCGACACAGATAACCGGCATTGCCTCTTTAACTATTTCGCTTCGGCAAGCCATCAAACAAAAATTTTAATGGAAACAACCTCCATTTGTACCTCCTGAATATTTTGAAAACGATTTAACTGACAGGCAAATTGTTTTCAAAATATTCAACACATCCAGAGTTAACCCCTATGAAAAATATAGACTGCAGAAATTCAACAGGTAGAGAATTAATATCCTATAAGTTCAGAGTCGGCTTCTGTATTGGTCCTGAGAAATGTCCATTTGCAGGCCCAGTGAAACTTTAACAATTTAACACAGGGATGTTTGCTCTGATGCTTGAGCCTGCCATTCCCGTGGTAAATCTTTAAAGATAGTCCTCTCTTGGCCTGCAACTGGGGTTTATATCTAATATGGAGGGAGCCAATGTGTCCCTCATGCATAATGGCATAATCAAATACATCGCATGGTATATTGCACTTCATTATCAAGATATAGTATTTCTGGCGTCAAAATATCGATCATGAAGTGTATGAATCGTGTCTTTGATGAATTTATAATATATTAAACATTCTGGTGAATTGGGAGCTCCAATCCCCAGTCAAATAGTGTATAGTTACCTTGAAATTTGTATTTTGGGAATGCAAGTTTCAAAGGTTTAACTCGATTCCAACAAGTGTACATGTATGCGAAGCTTAACTAGAAATGGGCTGGATATAGCTCGAAATGGGCGGGAGGGATATAGGTAGAAATGGGCTGGATATAGCTACAAATGGGCGGAATATAGCTAGAAATGGGCGGTATATAACTAAAAATGGGGGGATAGATCTAGAAATGGGCGGGATATAGCTAGAAACGGGCGGGATATAGCTAGAAATTGGCGAAATATAGCTAGGGATTGGCGGGATATAACTGAAAATGGGAGGGATATAGCTAGAAATGGGCGGTATATAGCTAGAAATGGGAAGGATATAGCTAGAAATGGGCGGGATATAGCTAGAAATGGGCGGTATTTAACTAAACATGGGAGGATATAGCTAGAAATGGGCGGAATATAGCTAGAAATGGGCGGGATATAGTTAGAAATGGGCGGGATATAGCTAGAAATGGGCGGGATACAGTTAGAAATGGGCGGGATATAGCTAGAAATGGGCGGTCTATAGCTAGAAATTGGCGGGATATGGCTAGAAATGGGTGGGGTATAGCCACAAATGGGCGGGATATAGCTAGAAATGGGCACGATATAGCTAGAAATGGGCGGAATATGGCTAGAAATGGGCGATATATATATAACTAGAAATGGGCGGTATATAGCTAGAAATGGGCGGGATATAACTAGAAATGGGCACGATACAGCTAGAAATGGGCAGACTATAGCTAGAGATGGGCGATATATATAACTAGAAATGGGCGAGATATAGCTAGAAATGGACGGTATAGCTAGAAATGGAAGGAATATAGCTAGAAATGGGCGGGATATCGCTAGAAATGGACGGGATATAGCTAGAAATGGGCGGTATATAGCTAGAAATGGGTGGGATATAGCTAGAGATGGGCGGAATATAGCTAGAAATGGACGGGATATAGCTAGAAATGGGCGGGATATAGATAGAAATGGGCGGTTTGTAACTAAAAATGGGAGGGATATGGCTAGATATAGCTAGAAATGGGCGGTCTATAGCTAGAAATTGGCGGGATATAGCTAGAAATTGGCGGTATATAACTAAAAATGGAAGGAATATAGCTAGAAATGGGCACGATATAGCTAGAAATGGGCGGAATATGGCTAGAAATGGGCGGTATATAGCTAGAAATGGGCACTATTTAACTAAAAATGGGAGGGATATAGCTAGAAATGGGCGGAATATAGCTAGAAATGGGCGATATATATATAACTAGAAATGGGCGGTATATAGCTAGAAATGGGCGGGATAAAACTAGAAATGGGCACGATATAGATAGAAATGGGCAGACTATAGCTAGAGATGGGCGATATATATAACTAGAAATGGGCGAGATATAGCTAGAAATGGAAGGTATAGCTAGAAATGGAAGGAATATAGCTAGAAATGGGCGGGATATCGCTAGAAATGGACGGGATATAGCTAGAAATGGGCGGTATATAGCTAGAAATGGGTGGGATATAGCTAGAAATGGGCGGAATATAGCTAGAAATGGACGGGATATAGCTAGAAATGGGCGGGATATAGATAGAAATGGGCGGTTTGTAACTAAAAATGGGAGGGATATGGCTAGATATAGCTAGAAATGGGCGGAATATAGCTAGAAATGGGCGGGATATAGCTAGAAATGGGCGGGATATAGCTAGAAATGGGCGGTATATAACTAAATATTGGAGGGATATAGCTAGAAATGGGCGGGATATAGCTAGAAATGGGCGGGATATAGCTAGAAATGGGCGAGATACAGCTAGAAATGGGCGGGATATAGTTAGAAATGGGCGGGATAAAGCTAGAAATGGGCGGGATATAGCTAGAAATGGGCGGGATACAGCTAGAAATGGATTCATTTTTTTGATTACATGTTCAAGACTTCTATCTTGGCATAGGCTATTCTGGATTCCTAAACAGAGTTAGACTACGAACAGGGAAACATACACACATTCAACGAAAGATGTTCATCGGTTAGATAGCATAAGATATAATTTCATTGGTTAGCCCGTCTTGTGTCAATTTATCCCTTTAATGGTCTAGGTGACCAAAATAATTTTGCAGTGGTCTTCAGCAATGGCTATTTGAAAGGCCTAGAGAAGCATATTTTTAAATATTTACCACTAGAACGACTGGCTCGGTAACCAAGCCAGTCATTCTAGTGGTACATTTTTTAAATTACTCTTCTGTCGGCCTGCAAACAGGCACTGGCTAATTAAAAACCTTTAAGTGTCTTTACCATTACCCCAGTAATGGACAATCCGGCGAAAAATAATTCAGTGGTGAATTTACAAAAATAGTCTTCTAAAATTAAAATATCTTGAAAAATATTGACCATCAAAATGTTTAATTGATATATCAAGTAATACCTTGAGCGCTTTGCGGTGCTATTGACACAAGAGGGATTAACTAGTGCGCAATAATCCCACATGGCCTGTGACACCGTGATACCACAAATGTTTCGACGGCAGTGCAAACGTAAACAAGACAAGATACATCTACTGAATACCGTTTAATGTATTACTGTCATCAATCGAATTAGTTTCAAAATATTCAACAGCAAATAAATGCATCAAAGAAATAAAAACACTGTAATTATACATCCAAGCAAACATACATACAACTCATACACGATATAGCACAAGGGCAACAGAATGAGCAGGTCACCAATCGAATCAGTTCCAAAGATGTTCTAATATTATAAATTCTGTTGGGTATTTTGGGGCTGGTTGTTTGGTGGGTGTTGGTGCCAGAAGTGTAGAGGTGTAGAAGCACCTCGCTAGGCCGATTGGTTCCAAAATATGCAACAGCTTTCTATGCATAGTTACTTGGTGTTGTCATTTGGAGATCACTTTGCTGTAGTGTATTTACGGGTGACCTGGAATAGCTCGTGGTATGGTTGATTTTCACTGCATACTATTTATATATTTTGTAAGCTCAATTATTGTTGCAACTAAATGCAATAGCCTAACTATATTCCTTGTAGTTTACTAATCTTATTGCATATTTTCGTAAGGATATTGTACACCGCCGTACGCCGCCGTACGTTGGAATGTGCGTTTTGAGCGTGCGCTTTTGCATGTGTGTGTGCGTGTGTGCATGTGAAAGTGTGTATGCGTGCATACGTGCGCGTGTGCGAGCGTGGGTGCATGCGTGCGAGCGCGTGTACGCACGCCCAGGAGTGCCTGCACGTGGGATTGCGTCTGCGAGCATGTATATGATTGGGTGTGAGTTCGTGTGTGTATACGAGTGTGCATGGGTGCATGTGCGTGTGTGTATGCGTTGGTGGTGTGCGTTCGAGTGTCTGGCACGTGCGTGTCTGTGAGCGTGTGTGCGTTTCTGTGTGGTTGAGTGGATGTGTGTATAAATTATTCCAAGATCAGAGTTAAATGTTAACATATACAGCTATAGTATACTTAAACTTTTGTATTAATTCAATTTTATATACGGTATCCGTCATGTATATATCGTGTTCAATGAGCACTCAACGGCCGATGGCCTAGTGTGGAAATAAATATCTACGTTATGTTGTTGATTTAAATGTTATATATATATATATATATATATATATATATATATATATATATATATATATATATATATATATATATATATATATATATATATAATATATATATATATATATATATATATATATATATATATATATATATATATATATATATATATATATATATATATATATATATATATATATATATATATATATATATATATATAGAGAGAGAGAGAGAGAGAGAGAGAGAGAGAGAGAGAGAGAGAGAGAGAGAGAGAGAGAGAGATTAACTAATTATGAAATACGTTTGTACATTTCCATGGATAGACGTAGACATTTTAAAAGTGGGTGTAAAAGTAATTTTAAGTCCGTAATAACGATGTTTTGTTCGTCCTTATTTTTTGTGGCGCCTTAATCAGAACACTTAGCAAGAGATGCGTCAAGGCGACTAAAACGAACGATTAAAAATGGCGCGTTCAAACGGGTTTCAGGAATCGACGTCATTCAGAAATTTTTCACAATTTCAGATTACATGATAAATAAAATCTCAAACTCGGTCACATTTCTGATATCACTATTATTAATCCCTTCGATGAAGCTTGTGCAATGTGATCATTTTCGACTCGGTTAATAATAATGACATCGGAAATGGGACGTCTTTACAGGTCTTCGATGAATGTACATTTTTATTTTAATCAGCATTAGGCCTCTGTAGTGAAACGAGCTACCTTTGATATATGATATTTAATCTGTGTGTTTCGTTACCTGATAGTCCGTTAAATCGTGCATGTTCAGGTTGTTTGCTGCTGTCTGGAGAATAGCATCCCGATATCTGACAGTCTCTGATGGCCCCGTCTTCCATACCCAATGCACCGTCACAAGGCGGAACCGCTGAAATTGTAACGATATTATCTGTCTAACTGCTGCAAGCCGCCAGACAATAATTTGAAATGGACAATAACTCTGGACCTGCTGAATATTTTGAAAACAATTTGCCTGAAAGTTGTTGGTGACTTAACCATCAACAACATTCAGTCAAATTGTGTTCAAAATATTCAGCATATACAGAATTACTTCTTATGGAAAATGTAGTCTGCAGAAATTCAGCAGACGGAAAGTTAATTCTTTCCAGACTCAGATCTTCCAGGTAAGAAGATTCTGCGAGGATAGCCGATCTGTGACAAAGTTTAGTGCAGAAGATGCTCTTCTCTCCGATACAAAGAAACAGAGAGTTCAAGCTGTGAATCAAATTCCTGAGATAAGATTGGACGAAGACACGCGCTCGAGAGATTGATGCAGTAATATATATTCTGTGGCATATTTTGAAATTGATTTGCTTGGACGTCCTTGCTGCTCTCGCCAACATACATGTTTGTAATCGGAGTAATTATAATGTCTAAATACTCAATCTTTGTATATGAGGATTTCAGAACAAAACGTGTTCATTCAATATGTACACCAGCCACCTTTATATACTCTAAATAAGCATAACCACATTGATACATTTAGCATTATGTCAGATCTGCCGCGTAAGCGAGAACAGAGATGTTATTGACTCTTTAACACCCATATCATCCCAAACGGCTTCCGCAGTAGTGCTGAGAAATGCCCATTTGCAGACCAAGAGAAGGGCATTTTTTTTAATTAACCACTGGAATGACTGGCTCGATAAGCGAGCCATCCATTCCACTGGTACATTTTCAAAAATAGTCTTCTCTTGGTCTGCAAATGGACATTTTCTACGAGAAAATTGAAATTTGTTTAATGAAATATGAGGGTTAAAGGGTTAAGAACGTATCCAGTTCAACAGTTCGTATTTTAGCCGAGACATATAGATCTGACCTTTGGAATAAATAGTAGCCACCAGATTTGTCAACTTTAATTTGCATAATATAAGGCAATTTATAACTATTTGCCGGAATTTGGCAAGTATTCATCAACATGTTAAATTTGGAGCTTGAGCGCACGAGCCATGTTGCCGTTAGTGCAGTTTTTTAGAAAACGGTAAAATCATCTTACCACTTGGCTCAACAGCAGACACTTTGTACCTAAGAGTCTTCATCTCGCTGGCGAATTCCGCGCCATCAGGGTAGATACTCGCTAGTCGATTATGCATGACGCTTATTACGTCATAAGCCGTTATTGCGTCAGATGGGGCGTACTGCGTCACGGCGTCAGCTTTTACACGAAATGTCAGTGTAAATCCCAGGACATCGGTGAAGAATAGAGTTGTAATCTGTGAAGTGGAGAGACATCTGCAAGGATTCATTTAAATATGATTAGGCATTGTTGAATGGATGGATCCGATCTGTCAGTCCGGTATAGGAAGTCAATTACGTCGCAATCCTAAGTGACAGAAATACTAAGCCATGAACCTGGACTAATCCGCCAATTGTACGACTTGTATGTGTTTACTATTTAATAAAAATTGTGCTGAATATTTTGAAACTAATTTAACTTGGCGCTATTGCATCATCTAATATGCCATGGACATGTATAATTAAAGGAGAAATCATGTCCGCAAAAGAACGAAACTCGTAACATTGACGCCTAAATGGTGACCTTGACCTTACAGTCGGACCACTCCGAAACCATCCACAATGGATATGGCATATGTGATATATTTTCAGTAAGGTTGCACGTGCCCAAGTAGAAGGGTACAAAGTGGACAGCAACATTACCAGTTTTCGTTTTGGCAGAAATGAACTCATATTCATCAGAGAAGGTCAATGGGCATATTTGACGATATCTTGTTGCGTCCTTGTATGCTTACACCATACCTGGGGCTCACTCCCAGGTAGAAAGGAAAAATGTCTCAAGTTACCTCCCCTTTGTGCCATTTTCAAGTGTACGATTTGAGTCACAATCTAATAGCTGTCGAATATTTCGACCTTTCTCCTTGTGCTACTTTCGAGTGTACGAATCGCATTTTGTCGATAAATCTATATTGAATATAATTATGTATATAAAATCTACCGTCATAAAATTTAGTATCAACTGTAATACCCCATATGTATATACAAGGCCTAAGTGTAATAAAGTGAACTTGAACTTGAACTTGGCACCTTAGGGCCTCAAAATTACCAGTTTTCGTTTTTGGCATACATTGCCCGACTTTTTACCCATACAAGCTGATTGAGATTGTTAGACCGAGTGAAATGTTTGGTTTTTGAACACTTAAGCCTACAAGTTGCATGCATGAGATGTACTAAATTCTAAAGCGATTGCAACATGGTCTAAATTACTGAAAGTAATTCAGAATGTACTCGCTGAATATTTTATAATTGATTCTAATAAGGAAACCATAATCTTATTGAGCCACTTCCCTGAACAGAAATCTCCCTGTAATATTAAGCGAATCATGAAAGGTACAATAATTGTGATATTCCTCACAACTTAAACCGTTTATACACGTATACCCGCAGGCTTGGTGACCATAGATGGAGAGGTTTCGAGAATAAGAAAAGTAGGTCAGACATACTTTTGATACATAACAGCCCCACACTACTATATAGGAAAGATGCCGGAAACTATAGCCCACACCAGAGGTTTCTATGATGTTCAGTGAATCATGAAAAGTAGGTCACGATGACCTACGTTTGGTATGGGGAATATCTGTAGGATTCAACGCATTGATGCATTAATTTTTGTTAGGGTATACAAATAAATGTTAACAGGAATTGTCTGTGATGTTCAGTGAATCGAGAAAAGTAGGTCACACTGACCTACATATGAACGGAACCATACATTCATACTCAAAGTGTAATTGCTGTATGAGAAAACCTCCTGAAACTACAGCCTGGACAAGAATTATATGCTATTCGATGACCCATATTCGATACATGCCACACATTTAAGCAATGATGCATCCACACGCCACGTCTGGTGACCATAAATGTTGTCTATGATGTTTATCGAACCATCAAACATAGGTCACGCTGACCTACCTTTGATATACGGCATCATGCTATAAATAATCCACACAACAAACTTGATTTTAGCATTTGAGAAACTTTTGAAACTCCATGCTGGTCAAGGATGATTATGCTGTTCAGCGGACCGTGAAAAGTAGGCCACATTGACTCATGCCATTAGCCGACAGTGCACGCATAGCCAAAGCCTGGGTACTGTATAGCAAAGATGACAAAATACGCTCCCTGAATGACTCACTGTTGATTCCAATAGGGGAAATTGATACTTGGCCTATATTATCCATAGACTATGACAGACTGACCTATATCTTACATGGCTTTTAGGGTAGGGTGAAAGGTAGAAATGCACCCGTCAAGTTTGAAGCTCTACGTATGCCATAACGTGATATCGAATAATATCTGTTTTACTTTTATTCCATAGTTGAGTACATTTCAGGGGTGTGACGTGAGGTAACACTGTTGTTTTTCATCGAATCAACTTCAGTGTTCCAATGCCGATACTAGACCGCCACAAATTTGAGCATATTTGATCTAAATCAATATGTCGATCGGACGTTTAGTCAGTCGGTTAATCAGTCAGTCAGTTAGTTATTTACTTGCCTTGGACAATGATTGGGCAGATCTTATTATTATCTTTTTTATTCGTATCTTATTGTTGCAGTGAACAACACTCCCTCGACGAACTTCTACACAGACTGATGGTTGTGAGTGCTGAGTTGCATGGGAATATGATATAACACTGTAATAATATCGGTTGTTTTATCTACACGTACACGTAATTATTATTGCCCATAGAGCGATTCGTTCTGTCTGTCTGTCTGTCTGTCTGTCTGTCTGTCTGTCTGTCTGTCTGTCTGTCTGTCTGTCTGCCTGCCTGCCAGCCAGCCTGGCTGGCTGGCTGGCGGGCTGGCGGGCGGGCTGGTGATCTGGCGGCGCATGCCTGCATGTCTGCCTGCCTGCGTGCCCGCCCGAATGCCTGTCCGCTTGCTTGGGTGTTTGCCTGTATGTATATCCTTGCTAATGAGAGAAGAAGTGAATCATAATAGAGTCCATAAGACATACAAACCCCATTGGGCCATGTCACATGGAATACCATCGAACACTTCCGCACCTGAACCAGCTTCCTGAAAGGCAACTTCTGTCTGAGAGAATAACCATCACCCAGGACATCAGAGACAAAAACGGCGAGTAAAAGTGGGTGAAAATTCAGATTTAATCAAATCTGTGTTCCTGGACTAAGACACTCAATCTGAACAGTGCTTACACCTGAATATAATGTCACCCACGACACGGGTTCACTGCTAAAAGTGGCATTAGTTGCGAAATAACTTTGACAACCAGTAGGAATGAGTGTTAATGTGAATGTTACAGCATTGCTTGTTTGATATGGTAGTGTCATGGTAAGGACTGACATAAAACTGATCACATTTGCCATTTGAATCCATTTCCGTTTGGTAGCAGGTTAGCGTGGTATTATATGTGTATGCAACTGTCAATGGTCCTTTCCATTTTTAGTCATGCCCGACCACTCTCTATCTAAGCTCCACCCACACCTCGCTCGTGTTGGGATCGATCGATCTCTGAACTTCCTGATTATCAATTTCAAGAAAGCTATACAGGAAAGCTGTTGAGTATTTTGAAACTACTTTGACTGGGTGCTGTTGGTGGGTATGGCAGCAACAGCGCCCAGTCAACTTAGTTTCAAACCATTCAACAGCATGTTTATTAAATAGTATAGACATACAGTTTCTATAACGTGTCGGACTATTACGAGCTAAAGGCGCGCCTAATGGAACCATTTATGACGTAATGATTATAACGGCATCCTGCACGCCGCTTAGCTGATTATGACGTCATACGATAGCTGGATATTCTGGAAAGATGAATTCTGTTATCAGCTACCAAAAACGTACACAAAAACCAACGACATGCCGTGTTAATACAAACACGTAATCTTATATTTAAAGGTGCCATAACATTTTTACCGGAGTTCGTAATTGTGGGTCTATTTAGCATCGGAAGACACCATGCTTTTGATCAAAGAAAGGTGTTTAATGGCACACCCGTATATAAGGACAATGCCATCAAATTTTACATATGCACCTCTCCTTACATTGATTTGAATGTGTGTTCCACGTTCAACGCTGGTCGCTGATGTGGCATTGTAGTAATCAAGCGATACAAACTCCATATATGGTGGTAGGTACAGGTTGATGTCCACTTCTCGAGACTCCGCACTAGACGTCTCTAAATGTTTCAGCACCAAAGAAACGATTAGCTCATCTCTGTAACAGAAGAATGCGATTTTCAAAGACTCTAGCAACACGCACTGAAAACAAGACAGACGGCGAACTCCCGGGCATGCTACAGCTGGTCAACAGATATAAGTAAATGCCATTGCTGTCGAAGCTTATATTAACCCTTCCATCGAACAATCTCTGAAAATATATATTCTTTACGATATAAAACATATTCTGTTGAATAGTTTGAAATTGATTTGACTTGAAGCTGGTGCTGTCTAAAGAAGCACCCGCTTTCAGTCAAATTAAACTCAAAATATTCAACAGCTCTCCTGCATGGTAGCATTGAAAATGAGACGTGGAGAATTCATCCCCGAATGGGTTAAAGATTAAATACGAACGAGTATGAGGCCGATTATGTAATAGACATCGTAGTTTCTCCTGATACATGTTAACCCTATCCAAACGGCGTTCACATCTGCTAATTATTTGATCCAGATACCTGATATGTATGTATATATGATTACTGTATTCTGCGGCTGTAGTAGTAGAAACATCCTACAGCTGCAAACAGTCATTCTTCGCTTTTTGCCCACTGTGTCTTGTCCTCAGCCAAAATCCTTAGCTTCATCAGGTCCATTCTTAACTTGAGTGTACCTAATCCTGCTTTCTTGTGGTCACCGCATAGCACGCTTAGCAGATTTATGCAATGATGTCCTCTCCTGGCTCTGTATTTCTGGCTCCGAGTAGGGCGAATTCCAAGTCTCTCTGTGTTGGTGTGTCTTCTGGCATCCTTAGCACATGGCCAAATACGGACCATCTTTGCTGGGCGACTTTTACAGACAGTGGCGGCGTATTACATATCTTGTATAGTGCATCATTGGGAATTATGCTCTCTGGCCATCGGTGTCCAGTGATGGTGCGTAGGTGTTTGTGGTGGCAGGCGTCAAGTTTGTCTAGAGCTGTCTTTGGTTATATATCATCAAGGATATGCAGGTTGCATTGTATAAACGTAGTCCTTTTACCAAGGGCATATTTGATCTACGAATCCATAGCTTCCATAAGGACTGGAAAGCTATGTTCCCCATTATGCAGCGTGCAACAATGTCAGCATTACTGCAAAGCAGTGAGCCCACGATTTTACTTTTCCTCCATCGTTCGCCGCCACGGAGTGGATCGTCATTTTCTTTAGTTTCATGCTTTGTAGATAGGTATATGTGGGTGAACTCTGTTTTGGATTCATTCATAAGGAGATTCTCTATTTTTAGTTTGCTTGCAACTATTTGGGAGAAGTTCGTCAAGGGGTTTCTTTTCCTCATCTATAAAATCCACATCGTCGGCATATTCCATCTCTAGCGGCATGCCCGGTATTGACACCGAGGTGGTTTGGTCTTGTGGAGTTTTCCCGCATGGATTTCAATGCAGCAGCCAGGTAACAGGTGAAGAGCACCACGGATAGACCATATCCCTGTGGTGAGCCGATTGGTGTCTCAAACTCTACAGACTTCACTGACTTGACTCGTACTCTCAGCTTGGTGTCTGCAAGCAGTGGCCTGGCGTAGTGTATCTAGGATCTTTGAGCGCCTAAGTGTGTTGAAGGCTCGTGCCATGTCAATGCCCATCTTGTGGAAATCCCAGTGTTTGGACATGACTACCAACACAAGCATGCCCATACTCAGCACAGTTGCTACCACGTTTGAAGCCACTTTGACATGATCCAGTGAAGTCGTCGATCTTGTCTCGGATGCGACATAGAGTAATATTGGATAGGATTTTCCATATGCTGTTAAGGAGCACAATGGGCCGCAGATTGGCTGGTGGGCCAGTTGGCTTCTTGGGCTCGGGTAGCATGATAAGGATGCCTTGGCCTACAGCGTCGATGGCAGGTGGTGCATAAAAGCTGAATAGATTATGTGCGTGATCGGTTTTGAGATAATGTCACTTGCATATTTGAATAGTTCATTGCTCATGCCATCAGGTCCAGATGCACATCCATTTTTCACGGCTTTAAGTGCTTTCTCAACCTCTGCTGTATTAATTGCTGATAGCAATGGCCTGGGGTCTCCTGAGGATGGGTGCAAGGGCTTATCATTGTGGTCAGTGAACTGGTCCTTGAACCATTCTCGAATTGCCTCGGCTTTGCCCTGGTCAGTCCCAATTAAGTGCCATTCCGAGTTGTGTACAGTTAGTGGTGGTGTGTAGTCAGCAACTCTCAGGGCTCGGGCTGCCCGAAACATTTTGTGGCAGTCATCTGTGCCAGTGATTTCATCTGCTAGGGTGTCTGCGTGTTGGATAGCAAGATCTTTTAAGCGTTCACTAATGTGGCACAGAATGTTATTGCGTTCCTGGCGTAGTTTGGTGCGATCTTCACTTTGGCCACTTTGATAGATGCGCAGACGTAACACTTTCTGTTCTGCTGACAGTTTTACTACGAGAGGGTCGTCAGTATACCTAGTTCTGTTGTTTTAGAACACCTATGGTACTAGTAGCTGATGATTCCATAGATATCAGTATTTTGGTTAGGGCTTCGTTTGGATCGGAGCTGACGTTGATCTTAGCTATCTGCCCCCCGAGGGCTTTTTGTATGACATTTGAGTGTCAGTGTCGCTGATGAGCTTGGGTAAGTTGTGGAAACCTGATACCTGCCCACTAAATCAATTAAATATCCAGATACCGTTTACTTGTCTGCTAAATCAGTTATTTATCAATATACCGGGTACATGCCTGTTAATCATTTAAATGTCCATGTACCGCATAGTACCTATCTGCCTGCTAAAGCATTTTGTCCAGACAGGCGTTAATTTCCTTATTATAGGCCTATCAAATCCGATCCTGATAATGCATGATACTGGACCGCACATGACCCCCATACACGCCCAGTAACCCGGATCAGGGATATACATTGCATACTCTCATCAACTGGCACTTACTCTCGGATTAGTTCACGTGAATTATCACACGTGGCTGTCAAATCCAATTCAGGTCTCTCATTCCCGGTTCTATGAACTCTGACCTCTATTTGTATCACGACTACATACGGACCAATGTTGACACCAATGCTGGCAACGTGACTGGTCTGGTCATCCGCTATCACAGAATCTGCCATCTGTACGACGTATTCGATTATAATCTGGTCGTCTGCGTCCGACCATGTCTCTGTCCGGTACGTTAGTCCTGCGGAAGAAACATGAATTATACCCATAGAGAAATCTACCTTAAAGCCACAACATTAAGGTATATCACGATTCATCACTAAAGACCCGTGACCGATCGATGCTGGTTGTTTGGGATGGAAAGTCCATATTTGGGATAAAATAAAATTCGTAGTTCGTTAACAATCTGGCCGTTAACGGCTAAATTTGGATTTGAGCAGTTGTTGTCTTTGGTAGTTGAAAGGATCAAGGGAGGTCGTAAAAAACTTGTTGTCCTTCCGTCGCCTGTGTAACAGAGCCACCATATGTTGGCCCCAATAGCAAGTGGTCTCCCGATCATGTCTGATACATTAATAGGCCTACAGTTCTGTTAGGAAGAAACCTCTCCTTTACGACACCTTTTCTTACCTAGTATACCTCGACTTTCACTGAACTAAAACGTTATATAAACATACACTGGCATATATCCGGCACACAGAAACACAATACTTCTGTAATTCTGAAGGAATTGTGTCAGGTATAATATATTTTATAGAATCCTGAAATGGTAACTCTCTCTGCTTTACGATTGACGGAGAAAGTTTTCAAACTATATGGCGAGCTGGCTCTTCATTGATGTGTGGCTATAGATTTGGGTGGTTGACTCACTAACCTATTTAGCGTCGATGCACCTCTATCATGCAGCTTTATGATGTTCACTGAGTCCATTTAATGGGCCTTTCTCGGTTAAGCTATGCCCCGCTCATCTCTAGCTCAGCTCAACCCAACCCACACTCGTGTTGATCGATCCCTGAACTCCATGACTATCAAATTCCAGAGGCGTATACAGGTAACCTGTTGCATATTCTGAAACTAATTTGACTAGGTGCTGTTGCTGCCCAATGGCAGCAACATTGCCCAGTCAAATTAGTTTCATAAACAGCATGTTTATTAAATAGTAAAGACAGACAATTCATACAGCAACGCTTAGCCCGTCACCAATTATGCTTTCGTGACGTGAATCACACTGTATTTGATTATGGCGTCTTCCTCTACGTCACGCAGTTGATTGCAACGTCATATCATGGAGGGATAAACTGGAAAAGTCCATTGTGGTGTATGGGTTACATCTTAGCATTAAATCAATACAACCCATTTGAAAGAATTGATAAATCATAAGCTAGTCCGATAAAACTGTACATTTCAGTGAAATATTTAGTGAAACGGGAATTGCCTTCAAAAGGATAACAGTACACCAGTAGTAGAATATGCATATCTGTCCAAACGGTAACGACAGATTAGAAAATCGTGAAAATCAGGCCACATTGTCATGCACGATAGATAGGCCTACATGATGCGGGACTTGCCAATGCCGCAAATGTATGGATCGGCTCGGTTTGGTAGAGTAATTCCTGGAAAATTATTTTCTTTACGATATGAAATTTATTCTTTTAAATATTTTTAATTAATTTAACTGGAAGCCTTTGTTCTGTATTGTCCCTTTGAAAATAAGATATGGGGAAGTCATCGGTGAAAGACTTAAGCGCACCCAGGTTAAGCTGGTCAGATCGGCATTTCCTCTGGTAATAGATGTTATCCTTCCAGCAGATCAGGTCATATGTAGGCCGTTAAAACTACATTCCGGGCGGGGGTGGGTGGGTGGGGGAGGAGCAAAAAATGGGCGAATCAGCAAAACAATTATTATATAGGTTCACTTCCGTGTTGGCACAATATACTATTGAGATTCAGTGTACATTTTCTACATTTAAAGGTGCCTATTCACAGCAAAATTATCGAACATAAAATTGTTTAAATTGTATACTTTTATAGGCTTAAAATGTGTGTCTAGACGGAATGAAACGAAATAAATCTTAACATATGATGATATCATTACGTATAAATTAATATAATGTTTAATATAATTCGTGCCTCTACTTCAAATTCACAACTAAAAATGCGAAATTATTTATACGGAATGAAATCATCATAACTTATGATTTTTTCCGTTTCATTTCATAGAGGCACACAATTCAATGCTGTAAAAGAATATAATTTTAACAATTTTATTTTCAAGCATTTTGGTGTGAATATGCACCTTTAATGATTTATTCCCAACATTGCCCCCATATGGTCGGCACAACTCGCACTTATGCGCGCGCACATGCAGGAGCGCGCCAAAATTCAAACAACATTATTTCCAATAACTCAAACAATAATATATATATATATATATATATCACCTGTATTAGTCACAATACCCAACTCGAGTACTGCATTGTCGTTCTGACTAGTTTCCTGTGTAGAGTTGTACTCTGGAATGTAGCTGATGTAACTCTCCATCAAAATCACATTTGAACCCACGCTAATGATGCGCATGCTCTGTATTGTCATGACAGCGCTGTCACTGACCGGTAAGTCAATGTCGCTGTTGAGTTGCATTGAATGATTGACAGGGACATTGATAACCAATGGCAAGGTAAATATTTCACCAATGGATGTCACAACAGGCACAGCAGATACGTTAACGTTCACGACTGGCGGCATGGGTGAAGGCTGCAATGTGAAATAAGACAATGAGTATTTTAAGGTCGCGATACACCTTTCCAACAGAAATATTAAACCCCTCGTATGTCAACATAACCCCGGGTATGCCAACGTCAGCCAAAGACGGAATTTGCAGTGGGCTTGTAGAATGTCCATTTGCAGGCCAAGAGAAGACTATTTGTGAAAATTTACCACTGGAATAACTGGCTCCGTAACCGAGCCAGTCATTGCAGCCTTCTCGTGGCCTATTAACGGATGCTGATTATGCACAGGTTTGGATTTTCTTGACTCGTTGGTGTTAACTAAACCGACCAAAACTCGGAGGTCTGGAGAACTATCTATTCACAGGACAACAAAAAGCTATTTTTTGTAAACACTAGTGATAAAAAAATGTCTTCTGGTGGCCTGAGAATGGACAGATGTTCACTGAGCAAAAATTCGATATATCTTATGCATATTGACCATTAAAGGATTGATTAATAGAAGAAGCGTGCTGGACGCTTTCAGTCGTTGTTGCCACCAGAATGAGGTATCCAATGGCGTTGATACACTATGCCACACCTAATCATGCATGGTGTTTGAATGTTTTTATCATGTCTTCAAAGATAGATGTGCAGGTTGTAACCGCTATATGTTGATGCATTTCTTAGGATGCCATGATTTTCTACTGGAAATGTGCAAAACGATATATCTAGATTATTTCGTGCTCACGAAATAATCTACAAAAAATGTATTTTGTACATGTCCCTTACGGGGCTCCGTAATGTTCACTTGAATTAATCAGACAGAAACGAAGCTGTCTTGGCATATACGCTCAAGAATACGTGTGCACTCTATAATCTGGCAGTGTGACGCAAAAGCAACAATAGGCCCTACATGTGATTTGAGGAATATTTTGAAACTAATTTGACTGAAAGCTGTTGCTGTGTTAGACAGAAACGGCTTCCAGTCAAATTAGTTTCAGAAGAGTCAACACTGTATGTAATATATAAGTAAGAACCTGTTGTGTCTGCACGTGCCTAGTCCCATACACTATAACTTGAGGAGAGGAGACAAAATGGAAGCAACGACAACATTAACACCTCTTGTATTCACAGTGCCTCAAAGTGCCCAAAACGTTCCATTAAATAATTCAAATCAATTAAATCAACTTTTTCAAGTAATTGAAATTATTGCTCTATAAATGTTCATTTGCAGCCAAGATACTAATATTTTTTTGGTAAATTTACCACTCGAATTTAGGAAAAATTATCTTCCTGTTGACCAACCAGTGGATATTTCCTGTGAGCGCTGAAGAGGTCGGCTTTGGCAAACTTAGCCATTAAAGGGTTTATGGTCAAACGAATCCAAATTTGTGCTTAATGGTTGTCCATTTGTATGCCAAGAGAAGAGTATTTTTGAAAATTTACCACTGTAATGACTGGCTCGGCTACAGAGCCAGTCATTACAGTAGTAAATTGTCAAAAATAGTCTTCTCATGGCATGCAAATGGACATTCCTTATGACCACTGAAGATGGCTCTTTTGGCTGGCTTGACCTTTATAGGGTTAAGATAAAACAAGAGGGGTTAAAACACATAATAGACCTTTCCGATTTATCCATCCATCACATGACGTCATAATACACCACGTGACGTGCAGGATGACGCCATAATTATGACGCCATGAATGATTCGAAATAGTCCGTCTTTAATGCTTATTAGTCCGATACGTTGTACGAATTGTATGTCTTTACCAATTAATACACATGCCACAGCACCCAATCTAATTAATTTCAAAATAGTTAACAGCTTACCTGTATAGCTTTCTGGAAATTGATAGTCAGGGAGTTCAGGGATCGATCGATTCCATCACGAGCGTGGTGTGGGTCGAGCTTAGCTAGAGATGGGTGGGGTATAGTTAAGACTGGAAAGGTCCATTGTGATACGGATATAGGAATGCGCGGAGAAGTGAATGATAGGGCATCTGTGTGCCATTATCTAATCTGTGAATGAAAATACCTAAATAATAATTAAAATACAAACTATAACCGTACCTCAGTAAAAGTTATAGAGAATGTGTCAACCTGTATCAGTGACAGCGTCCTCTCCATTAAGAGTTCCGTGTCCACGCGGATAGCCGCATTCAGGGCATACAAATATCCATCTGAATTAGGGCTCGTGGGAAGCAACATGGCCAGCATCTCAACGCGTATCTGGAAGAGAGTCCAGGAGATCACAAACGAGAATAAAATTTCAATAAAACAACAATAACTAAAAGTTTTTATCGTATTTTATAACAAAAACACGTTTCCAGACTTTCACAAACGCTATAACTGTTACAATTTTGGTTAAAGTCATGGATTTTGTAAGACGGCATCACGTGAATTGCTAACCACGCGGATGAAGATTACGCCACGCGTGTCTTGAGATTAGAAGAAACTCAGCTCCGATTCCAGATAAAGTTTAACTAACACAAGTGTCTCTCTTTCATCTCATAAATGTAGTGGTGTCAGAACGAGCTGTTGTGAGCTATCAATCATCAACAACAGAATATTATTCAGGCGATCGCGTCATACCACAAGAAACATTCCCGTTATGGCGTCATTCCGCGAGTCCGTGAAAGATTGAAGAAAATTATATTCTTTAGTGAATTTTCCTATTAAGAAAACCGAAATAATGCAAATAATATAGTTTATATTATTTAAATTATAAAAAAAACATAATTTGGCGTGCCTTAGGCTTTCTCCGTTTGCCACCACCCCCCCCCCCCCCCCCCTTTAACGGAAGGTTGCGCGCTTTGTGAGGCAATAGACGATTCCAGTTTCTCAGTCAATCACTATGTCATAATGAACTACGTGATGTGTAGGATGACGACCTTAATCAATTACGTCATGACTGATGTATAAGTTCGTCACAAACGCTTACTTGATGGCGGACTAAGCGCTGTTGTACGAATTGTATGTCTTTACTATTTAATAAGCATGCTGTTGAATGATTTGAAAATAATTTGACTGCGCACTGATGCTCCCATAGACAATAACTGTCAAATTAATTTCAAAATATTCAACAGCTTACTTGTATACCTGCTTTCTTCCATTGTTTTCTGACAAAATAAGTCACATCCCATGAAATCCAGGCTATGAAGTGTAAAGCAGTCCACGTGTATCTACCCGCGCCCCGGCGAGTCAGGGTTGCTTACTGCTAATTCAATGTGTAACACGACAGTTATGTACACATTTATTTCATCTTAAGCGTTGTTGCAAAGTATGGGTATGCTGGTGTTCATTTTGGAAGCCGCTTCATGGAGAGCAGGAGCTGCGTTAGTCCTACTAATTTTAAAAATAAAATCAATACCTGTACCAATTATCTTGATAATGTGTGTAATTGACGCACGCACGCACGCTCGCACGCTCACACGCTCACACGCACGCATGTACGTACGAATACAAGGACGAACGCACGCACGCGTGCACGCTCGCACTCGCTCACGCACACACACGTACCGTGCTAGCATCCGTTGTTTGACTAACTGGAATATGATTCACCAGGCCAAGCTGGAATTCAGCGGCGTCAACCGTTGTAGAGCCGAGCCTATTACAGGAAATAAAACAAATCTTATTAAAGTATGTCCGGTTAATCCTACATATGTGAATACATATACTATAAAGAAAACCAAATTAAGTGTTTGGAAGCCAATGCCCACGTTTCTGACATTACTGGTAGGCCTATTATTCAAAGCACAAACTAGCAAATAATCTGTCCAATTAATCACGTTAACCTTTTAACATGAACCACGACTTTGTTATTATGGGATATTAATATGTAGAATATTGTAAAAGTAATTTGACTGGGAGATGTTGATGTCTATGGTGGCAACAAGCCTGTTCCAGTCAAATTAGGTTAAACGCTTTTAGCATCCGTCATATATATAATTGTTTTGAAGTTGGGACAAATGAATTGGACGGCCTAACGTGTAAAGGTTAATTTCAATCGGTTCAGTCTGAAGAAGACCGATTAGCATACATTTTGAAAACAATGTTCCTGACGGTTGATATTGCTCCCATAGCTTGCCATTGCACTGTTTTTAATTCGAGGATCGGTTATCTTACGAAAGTGATGATTAAAAGAGCCGGGTTACAGTTATTTTACTACTACTACTACTACTACTACTACTACTACTACTACTACTACTACTACTACTACTACTACTACTGCTACTACTACTACTACTACTACTACTACTACTACTATTACTGCTGCTACTACTACTACTACTACTACTACTACTTTTTTTTTTTTTTTTTTTTTTGAAAAACCGACGCTGACGCAGTCGGACAAACTTCACGGAGGAACTCCTTTAAAAAGGCTTGCAAACCCCCAGAAAAAAACCTGGTGAACTAGTAATCTTGATTAATATTACACCAAAACAATGATAAATAATGAGCATTAATACAATCTATAAATACATATGGCTTAAAAAGTATAGATACAAAACAATATGCTGATAAAGCTCCGATAGCAAAACAAAACTTAACAAAGGCATTACTATTCAACCCAGGTGTAGTAGTAGACCCGTGTGGCGAGTGCAACTATCCAACAAATGAAAAGTGCCTCGTCAATCTATGACAAATAAGTCAATCATTGACGCCAGTGGGCTGATTCTCTAAAGATCAGCGGGCGTAGTAGCATGTGGGTAGTATAATACATATAGTCGGCAGAAAAATTCCAGAAAAATTGATGACCATCTTGTTTACATTTTCAATTTACTTTATTGTAAGGTTTTGTAAATTACCATTCAATCCATGTGTGGTAGTAGTCCCGTGTGGCGAGTGCAACTATTCAACAAATGAAAAGTGACTCGTCAATCAATGACAAATAAGTCAATCATTGACGCCAGTGGGCTGAGTCTTAAAGATCAGCGGGCGTAGTAGCATTCAGGTAGCATAACATATATAGTCAGCAGGAAAATTACAGAAAAATAGATGGAAATAGATGGCGCTCTTGTTTCCATTTTTGATTTACTTTGTTGTAAGGTTTTGTAAATTACCCGGGAACAAATAACCCTATAAAACTCTGTGCAAATTCCTAAAATTACCTGGGACAATTTTATAATTCAATGGCAAATTACTTTATCGATTGATTATTAAATTACCCCAGTCTGTTTATTTGTTAACATGAATTATTAAACATAACAATATCAAAGTGCAGACTAAAATGAATTACATGACACAGATTAATTAAAAGACACAGATAAATCAGCTGTAGTAATTAAATGATTTAAGCTAGTGCAGGCTCATTTATTTTTACAGCTCCCAACTCTATTGAAACTATGTTTGTTTTGCACCATATGTCCTTGAATACTTTTTCTTTACCATGCTGCTTTAATCTAAAATATTCGCAAGGAATATGATTCAGCAGCAATGAACGAAATATTGCCTTTATTGCTCTATTGTGATTGCCCATAGATGGATTTTTCGTCTGTGCACACCGATGTTTCCAAATGGCCCAAACACCTATGGTTAGTATTGTTATTAAAATAGTCCTTTCAGACTTTATGATATTTACACCGCTTGATCCAAACTCTCTAAACAAGACTACATGCGTGTCTAGAACAATGGGCTTCGCTCCAAATTTTGCCAAGATTTGGCTGATATAGTCCCAAAATTGTGACGATATTGGACATTCCACAAATAAATGCTCGATTGTTTCCTCGTCTGTTTGACATAAGTAACACCTATCAGAAGTCGTAATATTGCACTTGTATGTCAAGTGTCCCACCCATAGACGTCGATGTAGTAATCGCCACAATAAATCACGAGCCATATTTGGTATGGATGGAGAATGTAAGATTTTCCATACATTTTTCCAACTGGATGGTTTATAGCTTGAGTCATCCCATCTCCTAATTGCTATGGGAGGTGTTACTTGTTTTCGTCTCATAATATGGTACCATTCCTTGGATCTCATCTTGTATTTTAACATCTCATCATCAAGAACTAATGCGGGTTGTGGAGTCAAACTATTATTATTTACATTTGGTAGACGAAACCATTCAATTGGTACAGCATGTTTTATTTTATTTAGCAACCGCTGGACATCTATATGCCTCATATGTGTTTTTCTAGCTACGTCTTGCATTGAAATCCATCTACGTGTTTGAGGGTGTATCATATCCGATAAATGTTGAATGCCATATTTTGCAAAGGACGGTAGATAAAGTACTGCATTGTTATAACATATATTACTATTGCCCCACAATTGCTGTTCTAGTACTTCCTTCCAGCACGTAGGTGGAGGCATGTATCTGTCAAATATTTCTAACTCCTTAACTTGATCTTTAAACACATCTGGTATCATTTGGCTATTCGGAGGTGGCTTCTTTGAGGTAAAAACATGCTCCGCCAGAAATGGTTCTACAATTCTCTCCATGAGAGCTCGTGAAACACATGCCCACGTCTCATCTGATGTAATAAGATCATCCAAAAATTTTAACCTTAAAGAAACACATTTCACTTTAATATCAATTAAATCAAGTCCTCCTTCTAACTTAGCATTATTGAGAACACGATGGGAAACTAAATGATTCTTTTCTTCCCATATGAATGACAATATCAACTCATTAACCTCCTTTTCTACATGTTTTGGCATGTGTACAACAGATGCTGTATACCATAGCCCAGATAATGCCAAGTTGTTGACAACAAACACTCTACCAAAGATTGAAAGACGACGACGCTTCCAATTTGCTAATATTCTCTTAAGCTTAGATACTCGTTCATTCCAATTTTGTATTGTATTCGGTTTCCTGCCAAAATAGATGCCTAAAATCTTAATGGTATCATTAGACCAATTGATTTCAAGTGGCTGGTCATTCCGCTCTTTCCATGGCCCCAGAAATAATCCTTTGGATTTTCCTTTATTGATTTTCAAACCAGATGCATTTTGGAACTTTTCTAGTACGTGGTTTAAAATTGCAAAATCATTGTTTGAACTGGTAAACACAGTTGTGTCATCAGCATATTGTGACAGCTTAAGTGGTCTTTCTATGCCACGAATACATATGCCTTGAAAGTTATTATTTTGCCTCAATGCTATGCCAAGTGATTCCATCACAATAACAAATAATAATGGCGATAGGGAACACCCCTGTCTAACCCCACGTTCTAAGACAATTTCTCTGGATAATTGATTGTTCACTAAATAGCTACTCTTGATATCCGTATATAAAATCTTTACCCATTTAATAAAGTTTGAGCCTAACCCAAACGATTGCAAAGAATTAAAAAGAAAATCCCATTCCACACGGTCAAATGCCTTTTCATTGTCCAAGGCAATCACAGCTGAAGGGATGCTATCCTTCTCAACCAATTGTATAAGGTCTCTTATTACCATGGTATTGGTTAGAATTGTCCTCCTGGGTACAGCACATGTCTGCTCTGTTCCAATGATTTCTCCTAAAACACTACCTAGTTTCAATGTTAGTGCTCTGGATATTATTTTGTAGTCTACACATAGTAGAGAAATTGGTCTGTAGTTCTGAATTAGACGTCTGTCATTTCCTTTATATATTAGCCTTACGTATGCCCTAGCCATAGTTGGTGGTAAATGGCCTTTCTCAAAAATTTCAGTGCCTAATTCTTCCATTATTGGACCTACAAGGTGCCAAAACGTTTGGTAAAATTCAACTGGAAGGCCATCACACCCCGGTGATTTTTCTAGTTTCATACCTTTAAGGGATTTAGTTAAATCTTCTAGTGTTAAGGGTTGATCACAAAATTCACTGCCTGTGTCTGACACCTTTTTGTCTATATTTGCTAACAAATCCAATTTTGCATCTTCATCAATTCCCCCTGACTTGTACAATGACTCATAGTAATTGCATACAATAGTACTCATTTCATTGTTGGTAAAGACGGTTGAACCATCCGGCATGTTTAATGAGCACATCACCTTATCTATTGCCCGTGCTTTTTCTAATGCGCAAAAATATCGGGTTGGCTTTTCCCCTTCTGCATGCATCTGGGCTCTTGCTCTAATTTTTGCACCCTCAAACTCATATTGTTCTATATCTCTTATTTTACTTTTAATTTTAACCAGTAATTCATAATAATTCTCTTCACCATTATTTACTTTAGCATTAATTTTCATCAGTGATCGATGAAGTGTTTTCTTGCGTTTGCGTATTTCCTGTGCTTTTCTAATAGCATACTTTCGGGAAACATACTTTAAATCCAGTTTAACATCCTCCCACCATTGCAATGTGCTCTTATATGATGCTTTCCTATTAATCCAATGTTGCCAACAACTCTCTATATTATTCTTATAAAATTCTTCTCCCAACAGTGTTGTGTTTAATTTCCAAAACCCGACCCCTTTTGTTACCCAGTCAGCATTGGCAAAGGTTACACAAACCATGTTATGATCGGAGAATGCAACTGGCTTAATATTAACATCTCTCCAGTACCCTGTTAACAAACTATTCACATAAATTCTGTCGATCCTTGAACCAACTTTACCATCTACCGAAAAACATGTAAGATCTTTACCATGAGGTTTTGATATTCTATAGGTGTCCACTAAATTTTCATTATCACATATTTCTTTTAAGAGTCTATGTGATGTATCAGTATAAGTTGAAGTTGCATTCCTGTCATTTTCTTTGTCTAAGACACAATTAAAGTCACCACCCATTACTAAGTTTTCAGTGATGTTATCTAGTGCTGTTTTAGACATCTCCTTAAAAAAATTACGACGTAGTTGATGAGATGTAGGTGCATATATACACAGCAACGTGATACGTGTTTGTTGTATATCTAGCGTGACTCTCACCCAGCGACCATTTGCACCTGATACTGAAGAGATTATATTTACATAGGCTGAACAACGAGGGAGTATAACAATTGCTACGCCTGCACTATTATCTTGAGATAACGAATAAAATATTCTGGATCCAGAAATCTTTTCTAAATTATCGTATAATTCTGACTTCTGAATTTTTGTTTCCTGTATCAAAGCAATGTCAATCTGCTCATTTTTCAAAGTCTCTAGTAAGTGACGTTGCTTTATGTCACTATTTAAGCCTCTACAATTGAGTGTGCAAATTAGCATAAAAGGTAATAAAATGCTGTGTAAAACCGCCATTATTAAGCTAACTAGATTTTGTTTTTTTCGACCCTCTCTTAGACCATTTACCTATTTTACTCACAAACGCTGCATTACTTAGCTCAACTTTTTCCAAATGCTTATATTTTAATATATCTGAATCATGACGCAGATGCCTATATTTAACACCATTTGCCGTCACATATGGAACTAACACCTCTCCTGCCTCTGACCTGTACATGACCATTTCATCAGGTGATTTAGAACTCTGTGTTTGAATGGATATATCAGATTCAGCGACTGACATATTATCGTCTTCTATATCACTTTCCTCTATTTCTGATTCAGAACTCTCTCCATCTTTCTGTCGCTTTGTTCCACTCAATCGATCCGAGACACCAATTACTTTCTCTATATTATTTAAATCATCTAGATTGAGTGTACTCAGTGGAAAATCAAAGTTAGTTTCAGTATCTTGCGACCTGAATTTTACTTGTCCTAAATTAAAACTCTCTTCCAGAGGGTATTTATCATCATCTTCAACTTGTGTGGAACTAGCCTCTCTCTCATCAAACTTGGATTGACTTGTTACTGGAGTAAGACTTAGCCCCTCATCTAGAACCTCTATTTCATCGCCTGCAACTACAGCGATTGGATTCTTAGTTTTTTCCCCATGCTTCTCATTAACATGGACTTTAGCTACAATCTCAGCAACTACTGGTTCGATGACATTTTCCTTAGCAACGTGCTTCCCATTAGTATGGATTTCAGCTACAATCTCAGAAGCTACCGGTTCTATGACATTCTCTTTAGAGACAACTTGCTCTGCACTTTTATCAGCACCCTTTTTGACATATTTGTTCTGCGGGCATCGCCACTTAAAATGATCAGATGATCCACAAACTAGACATTTGTTTTTGTTAGGGCAATCTGTTGCAAGATGTTCTGTGCTTAAGCAGATTCTACACTCCTTGATTTGCCCCCTGTACCATAATGGCAAGATAAATCGACCATCTATGGTGACCTTGCTTGGGAGAGGTTGTTCTACCTTTTCAAACCAAATTCTTCTGATGCCATTTTCTAAGGTTCGATCAAATGGATAGGTCTCGTGTTCTACTTTGTCCACTTTGCCATACTTGGTCAATTCAATGATAACCCGTTCATCTGGGATCTCTAATGGAACCTTCATCTTGACTAATAGACGATCAGAATCTATTTCCTCCACATTACACACCTCACCCTTCACGACAAGGACCTCGTCAAGCAACTTTTCCTTCACACTTTCATTAACTACGGTGACATTCCATACAGATTTGGAAACATTAACAAGACCTTGAAGGACCCGTGGCCCTGCCCCAACTACATCCTTCAACCCATGATACACCTCAATTGCCGAAACACCCCACCCCTTTGTCGTGATTTTAAGACTCAGGGTACGCTTATATGAGGTGGCCATGGTGTTTTATAAAAAGCAGTACCCCATACTACTACAATATATAATACAAATATATAACACCAAGACGTCGGGGAAAGAGCTAAACACTAAATAAATAGTGTCCCCTTTTGAAACCCTGACGTCTACCAACAAGTATACGAATAGAGAGTACAGTCGTATACTTGTTAGTTTGAACCACTTTCTAAGTGGTTCACTAACACCTAGCCGATTAAAGTATGCTAACAAATATATGATTAAATAGTCAAGTCATATATTTGTTAGTCTGATCGAGTTGACCGGGGACAGCCAACTGACTATAAGGATTTATATAGTTAAAGAACTAGGCTTGTGCTTACAAATGACAAAGGAATTAAATCCACTCACTCAAGCGATCTTGCCAAATATAATGCGCTATCCTACGAACTATAGAAATAGCAGACTGGCGCAGCGAGAAATGTATTGCATTGACCACAGTAAGAGGAGCTCTATTAAATGGCGGAAACCACCAGCTAAGAGGAATGCCTTGAGAAAATGGAGACACAAAATGCGCTCCAACCAAGACAAGAATTTACAAATTAAATATAAAGTTTGAAAGGAAATACTAATACGAAATATATGTATAAAATTTATCTACAAAATCGCGCTAGAAACTAGCAAATTCGGGCAGCAATTGCAGAGCTAAATAAACGCGTGCGTTCACTTCGACTACTACTACTACTAATACTACTACTACTACTACTACTACTACTACTACTACTACTACTACTACTATTACTACTACTACTACTACTACTACTACTACTACTACTACTACTACTACTACTACTACTACTACTACTACTACTACTACTACTACTACTACTATTACTGCTGCTACTACTACTACTACTACTACTACTACTACTACTACTACTACTACTACTACTACTACTACTACTACTACTACTACCACTACCACCACCACCACTACTACTACTACTACTACTACTACTACAACTACTACTACTACTACTACTGCTACTACTACTACTACTACTACTACTACTACTACTATTACTGCTGCTACTACTACTACTACTGCTACTACTACTACTACTACTACTACTACTACTACTACTACTACTACTACTACTACTACTACTACCACTACTACTACTACTACTACTACTACTACTACTACTACTACTACTACTACTACTACTACTACTACTACTGCTACTACTAATACTACTACTACTGCTGCTACTACTACTACTACTACTACTACTACTACTACTACTACCACTACCACCACCACCACTACTACTAGTACTACTACTACTACTACTACTACTACTATTACTACTACTACTACTACTGCTACTACTACTACTACTACTACTACTACTACTACTACTACTGCTACTACTACTACTACTACCACTACTACTACTACCACTACCACCACCACCACTACTACTAGTACTACTACTACTACTACTACTACTACTACTACTACTACTACTACTACTACTACTACTACTACTACTACTACTACTACTACTACCGCCACCACCGCCATCCACCGCCGCCGTAGCTGCCGCTGCTAATTCAATATAATGAATTCGTTACGTGTGTGTCAAAATACCGTTGAATATTTTGAAACTAATTTGACTGAAAGATGGTGCTCCCTAACACAGCACCTGGTTCCAGTCAAATTGGTCTCAAAATATGTATATCATAACAGTAAATGTAATATACTGGGATTACAGGTTCAAACTGGTAAAATGCGATAATTGGTTTTTTTATTTGGGGGTCCCTTATTGGAGAGCCGACTTTGTAGCCCCATTAGCGCTTGCCTTAATCCGGCTCTGGTTAAGAAACGCATTTCCTGCCCTAGAAACGTTTTACCTCGAGTTGTAGACAGGTTTATAGGCCCTTTTATCCGTACATCCGAGGTTAACACCGACGAAAATAATGCCTGCCTGGACGATACTGATATAATTGCGCTGAGTGACCGGAGTCAAGAGAGTGATAGTCACGTGCTGAGATATGCCTGCAGGAAGATAGAAGTCTGCCACTACGCGTTTAGTTTGTCCTTTAGCTATCGTTTTGTCAGCAACAACAACATCCTGAGCGAGCTCCAAGGTGTACATACTCACGCCGATAACGCCAATGAATGGTGTCACAATCTGCGGAATGAAATAATGTGTTATTCTTAATTCTAATGAATCGGCAACTGTATACATGTCTTATTAAATACAAACAATGTCAAACTTGACCAAATCCTGGGAGACGTGGAGGAGATTGGCCATGTTTCCAATGATAGCGAGATAGTCTCACCGAGACACGAACCATGTTCACATGTTAAGAACGCTCGTGCGATTATCTCGGCAATCTTCAAACATGAACAGACACCATATCAATTACGACTATGTATGGGACGACCACATCCACCCACCATCCAGATAACACAGCTTACTGGGCCGATGGTGAACCGATACCCTGCTTATACTTTCAGTATTCAACAGGTTATCTGTGTAGTTTTTTTGGAAATTGATAGTCAGAGTGTTCAGAGATCGATCGATTCCAACACGAGCGTGGTGTGGGTGGAGCTTAGCTACTAATAGCTAGAAATGGGCAGCGCATAGCTAAAACAGGAAAGGTACTTTAGGTACAGCGCATTCAACGGTATGTTTGTATTTCGCTGTAGCACAATCTAAGTTAGTTTTAGCTGCACTGTTTCTGCGTTAGTCTGAGGATGATGATAATAATAATAAACAAACACAAACATGGCGCGGCGCTTTGTTAGACGAATCATCTGTGGCTTACGAAGACACCCGACTTCTGCCGAAAACACACGAACTGCGTCAGTCATGTGCTGGGTGTGGACGTGTTTATATCGTTAGTAGTGATTAGAAATAGATAGTTATCAATAAATATAATAACCAGCTAATTAGGGATTAAGTCGATGAACTCCTGGTGGAGATGTTTTATTTCATTTTAACTAGATCATTGATAATTATGGGCCCTCTTGTCAACGACTGGCCGTCATACAATCACCGAATCTTTGTGAGGCTGTGGTTAATCATAGTTGTGTACCATTCATAGATTATAAATTGGTATCATTAAACTGAAAGCAAGGAGGGGCGTGGTGTTCTAGACTCGGGTTTATAAAGAGACCGAACTTTTCCTGGAGACACCCGAACAGCATCAGTCACGTATGGGTCACTAGTAATGGACGTGTATAAATTCGACTCGGTGTCTCATGTATTAATTAGCATGTTTAGTAGTAATTAGAAATATATACTTAACAAGAAATATAATACCCATTGAAACGATTAATGTTTTGTATAATGGGGATGACATCATCGTCTCAATATTTACAAACCTTGCCAACAGCAATAATGTTACTGTTTGGCGGAATCAGATTTTGATTAAATTATGCATAGTATCAAACTTGTAAATATTAAACCGCCTTTTAAAACTGATTTACCTCGCTTGTATCCAGCGTCGCTGTAATGGTTCTGGTGACAGTAGAGCTCACACTGCCACTAGTTAGTTTAACTTCAATATCGTGGGTCGAACCCTGCACAACATCGGGGTCATTACTCAGCTTAGCAGCCATGCGCAAGCGGACTGTATTCCAGTCCAGATCTGTGGTAATTGAAAGGACGTCAGCTCCTGATGGGAAACAATGCATGGTACAGCAAATAAATAAGTTAAAATTTCACACAAATAAAAAACAAAACATAATATTTAGTACAATTTTGAAGACGATGTAAGAAATGTCACGTTGAATATTTTCGGCAGCAATGTCTTCCAATCCAATTATGTTAAAAATTACTTAACAGTTTGTTTTAGAAACATGTTAAGTTATTTCTGAGATGTATTGTATATTTGAAGGGTCCAGCGCAAAACATGATAGACTGCACTGTCCTGAGTATTCCTGCAAACGTGTGTGAAGAATACCAGAACTTCATAATACTAACCGGCAATATGTCTTACGTTTGTAATGGCACTGAGAATCAATCTAGAGGGGACTACTCTATCTAGCGACATCCCCAGGTAAAGAAGATGTGAATCATTGAACGTTATATTTTAAGGATTAGGCTAACAGTAAGTAGGCTCTCTGCTGTATTCAAGCATAATGGCTTGATTTAGACCTACTAGCAATACTGACAGCATAATGTTACATTGACCTGAACAGAATAATGCTGATAGCAATACAATAACTCGCGACTTATCTCTCATCGCCTGAATAGACAAAATGCCAATTACTAATGAATTCCATATCGTATGTCGACTATTCACCGTCTGTAGAACAATGTCCACAAACCAATATAAATTAAGCTTATATTTGATGACCTTCCATTAATAAGAATACTAATAATACCCTCGTTTTGTTTGATTAAATGTTGCACAAACCAGAAATAATTTTAGAAAATATTAGCAAATCACAGTAATGGACCTTTCCGGTTTAAGCTTTTCCCCGCACCATCCCTAGCTAAGCTCCACCCACACCTCGCTCGTATTGGGATCGATCGATCTCTGAACACCCTAAATTTCCAAAAAAATATACAGGTAAGCCGTTGACTATTTTGAAACTAATTTGACTTGGTGCTGTTGCTGCCTAAGGCAGCAACAGTGCCCAGTCAAATTAGTTTCAAAATATTCAAAAGCATGTTTATTAAATAGCAAAGAATTACAAAGACATACAATTTATACAATGTGTCGGACTCTTTGAGATTTGCTGATGGTCTATATAACCCTTTGTGACGTAATTATTATGACGTCATCATACACGCGCGGAGCTGATTATGAGGTCATACGAGGTCAGAAGATGGGGGAATACTCTGGACAGTTGAATTATAGGACATTTTTGTTTATTTAACAGATTAGATTGCGATGTGTTCAAGAGCGGACATTTAAAATTAGGCCTACTCTATCAATAGTGTCGCCCAGAGGGCAGGATATGGCTCTATCTCACCTCCCACCTCACCCCAGGATTCATCAGTAAATGTCCATCTCCCTTGAGCAAAGTCGCTAAAATGCACGCTTTTACAGAACACCTATCTCAGATTAGATAGAGCCTTTCGCGGCTAACACCCTGTACATTGCCTAAAGAACCATTGCAGAGGTCAAGTATTATGGACTTACGGAGCAGGAACCGCACTACCCACTAGTCAATCAGCCAATTAGCCAAATGCGAGCAAAACTGAACTATGGCACATGAAAAGCAGTATTGGCTAGATCGTTGTTTAATGATTAAAATTAATTTAATTTTGATTGGCAAATATTTTGACTAATTCCAGCCTTTTAATTACAAAGTTCTATTTAAGCTGCTGATGATTTTGAAACAAATATGACTGAAAGTTGTTGCTGCTTAAGGCAGCAACAGCGTCGAATTAGTTTCGAAATATGCAACATCTTTCTTATATAGTAAGAACCCCATTGTCTCTGGACTGTAGAATTGGTAGTATTAACTGATGGTGGCCGACTGCAAACATGTTCGTAAGTGACACTGAAGTAAAGGTGTGGTTAAAATATTGAATATTTGGCTAGCGAAAATAGTATATGGCTAATCTTTTGGCTAGATCGTTGCAAAAGCCAGATCTGCTTCTTTGGAATTATTTCTGAGCTGTACTGTAGTTATTTCGACAGAAAGAAGGCTACATATAAACGTCCGCGCATCGTCTGCTTTGGGTATGCATTGCGTGAAGAGACATGATTTTCACAAATTATTTTTAAATAGATTAGCCAACCTGGTAACCCTTTTAACGCTACCTACCAGATACAAGATTATGTTGAATATGTAGGCAACAACAGCTTCCAAGCTAATTAGTTTCAAAATATTCAACAGCTGGCATATATGTGTGTTTTTGATCCAAGATATTAAGATTTTAAGGGTTTATTTGCTCACATTAAAACATAATATAAGTACTAGTTACATAAATATTTATATCAAGATGTTCTTTAAAGTTAATTTTAATAATTCTCTATTTAGAAATCATAGGCTATATACAATGATTTTTAATTATTAGCCAAATTCTTAGCCAATCCTGCTTTGTATTAGCCAGATCTGAATTCTACTAGCAGTTGGCTAATTGGCGAATGGGTAGGTCGGTCCATGCATGTCCACACCATTGCCAAACGGTTGTTTACTATACCGTTAACTGAGGAACCGCGGATATTTTGGAATCAATGTTGCTGAGCGACATGGCTGTCTTTGACGATGAACATTGTTTCCGAAATAAATATCAGTGATCATATTAAAATGAATATCATTTACAAATGTGACATACTATTGGGTTGAAGGAACTTAAGACGTCTTCAATGCTATATATGACTTCAAGCGATGCTAATCTCATCTCAAATGTTGTATTGCACCGATAGAATATGGTTTATAGATTCAATATCATTCATATCCTGTCACATTCACATTCATTCACATCCTGTACCGCAATTATTTGTTTTGTAATATCGAGTAAATGTTGAACCAGCGTTCGACACCATTGTGTCTCCTCAAGTTATCGCGTGTGATGTCATGTAAGCTCCAATGCATCACCTTCTTTAGTATGTAATGCTCATCCCATTGAATATTTTGAAACTAATTTGACTGGAAGTTGTAGCCGCCTATGGCAGTAACAACTTCCAATCAAATTGGTTTCAAAATATTCAACAGCTTACCTGTAAGATTGCTTTTATACCACATTGCCAAACTATAGCTGGCGCCTCGATGACTGAGCGTATATACCTAGGCAGACACACTAGTGTTTTTCTGTTTGGTTGAAAAGTAAATCATGACAGCCATCATAGGGTGTAGAAATGTGTCAACATTTAACTACTAAATCCTAAATATCTTTCCTTAGCGGCGTGATAAAAAGCTTTAAATTACTTGGATAGTTTATGACCGGCGTGTTCAGTAGCAGCAGCAGCAGCAGCAGCAGCAGCAGTAGTAGTAGTAGTAGTAGTAGTAGTAGTAGTAGTAGTAGTAGTAGTAGTAGTAGTAGTAGTAGTAGCAGCAGTAGCAGCAGTAGTAGTAGTAGTAGTAGTCGTAGTAGTAGTAGTAGTAGTAGTAGTAGTAGTAGTAGTAGTAGTAGTAGTAGTAGTAGTAGTAGTAGTAATAATAATTTGTATTTGTAATTTGTATGGAGACCTTAGGAGCGAGATTAAGAGAAGATATAGATTGTCATGAACAGTGCATTCGTGGGCTTATGACACTCGTTAAATTATCACAATATTCTGATGATACGACCATTTTTGTTGGCCAAAATAGTGATTGTAATCTCCTACATCTTATGTTAGATAAATTTCAAAAAGTGTCAGGGCTCAAAATTAATACAGAAAAATCAGTAGGATTGTTTTTTGGTTCATGGAAAGATCGAAATGATCAGCCATTATGCATTAATTGGTCCACTGACATAATACTGATTTTAGGCATACATTTCAGTCGATCAAACCATGATTCCATTAATTGGACAAACCTGCATTCCAAAATATGCAAGATAATTATCCAGTGGAAGCATCGACGTTTGACTATTTTTGGATCGGCCATGGTGATCAATAATTTGATATTGTCGCAACTTTGGTTTGTTGCTTCAGTTGTTAATATGCCTCAGCATGTTGAAAAAGAAATTACCAAAATGATATTTGATTATTTGTGGGAAGGTAAACCACAGCTTGTCTCACAGCGTGTCTGTGCTAATAATAAGATTGATGGCGGGCTTGGCATCCCAGACCTAAGAATTAAATGCATCTCATTAAGGCTAATATTATTAGATGATTTACTTCATTCGGATATCCAGTGGGCAAATATCTCTAGATGCCTTATAGAAAGGGATATTGGGCCTTTTTCAGCTAAATCCTTTTTTCCGGTCTTCTAAACCTCCACGGAATTACAGACGGATTCCATCGATATTTTTTTTACATTAAAACTGTTTTAGATAAGTTTGTTCGGAAAGAAGATTCGCCCCTCTGCTGGGAGCATGCCTCCAGTCAGTACCTGTGGGGCAATAATCATATTCTATATCACACTTCTTTTGCTAAACATGGTATTCAAAATGTGTGTGATATTGTAGATGTAAAAACACGAAAATGGAAATCATGATATGAGATATCACGTGCAACATCTTTACGCCACATTGACGTGCAACGACTTCTGAAGCGGCTACAGGAAGCGATTCCAATGGAATGGTTTCTTCTACCGAATGGGACGGTAAATGATGCACGGCCGAATTTAATTCTGGAAAGTACTGATGCACGTTTTTCATATACTTTAAGGAACAAGGGGTGGTACACAATTTTAATGCAGCAGAATATTACTATTCCAAAGGCTGTAGCCGCGTGAGAACGGTCCGAACATTTTCCCATGAGCTGGGGTGTGGTGTGGAGAAATATCCATTCACCACACATACCTAATAGAGCAAGGGATGTTGTGTGGCGGTTGCTTCATAGGAAACGCTGGGAAGGTCCCCTCTTTAAGAAAGTAGTCATAGCAAATAATGGCCACTGTCTAGTCGGTACCAACACGGGAGAAACCATTATCCATGCGTTTACAGAATGTTTGAACATTGAACAAATATTTAGGGAAATTGTTACTGTTGATATCAAAATAATCCAAGATGCAATTCTATTTCATGAATTAGACACGTATAATCTGACTACTAATGCAAAGAAAATCTTGCTATTTTGTTTGAGTGTGGGGGACCTGGGCTATTTGGAAGCATCGTTGTACTATAGTCAGTAAATCATATACAGGACGTATCTCTAGTAGTTTTGAACAGTTGAAGCATGCTTTTTGTGCCTTGTTCTCGTTTTGTCTTAAATGTGAATTTCATGATGCACTAACTAAAAGTAGGCTTCACTCTTTTGAAGTTAAATGGTGCTCTGGTGAGTTGATTTCCATTTTTCTTTCAGATCTGATTATTTCTTATCCACCGTAATTGACCAATTGAATGCTTTATTAACTAATATATGTGCATTTGTGTGCTTAGAGATGTGATTGTGTTTCAAAATACTTTGTTTCGATGTTTCCTATATTTAAAAGTTAATTATTTATATTTTTAATTCTTATGTTATAATAAACCTGCAGTATCGTTGAGCTTTCGAGTGTTGCATGGGTGTAAGCGCGTGTGCGTGCGTGCGTGCGCACGTGCGTAGGTGCGTGTGGTTGGGGTGTTTCAGTGAGAAGCAGCAGCCTCTGCTTTGTGCAGCAACAGCTTCAGCATGCGCATATGCTCCAAAGCTCACTGCTAATCAGATTAAGATGAAAAATCGGGAGCGTTGGATCTGAAAGGGTTAAAACATGTCGCCAAGAGAGATGGTCACTTGAATAGGTTAAGCCGTATTGTTTTGGCAGTTAAATAAATATCACAATATATTTATAATAACGTTTTTTCCGGGATATTTTTAGAATCTGGAGCCAAAAGTAAAGTCGATTCTTTTAAAATAAATGTAAACATTCAATCTAAGCAGCTTCTTATTATAGATTGGGAATATATAGCGTGTATACACACACACTCGTGTTTCTACCGGGATAGTTATAGAATTCGACACCAGTAGTAAAGTGAAATGTTATAAATTGTTTGTTAAGTTTTAACCCACTTAAATTATGTAGGTCATATTATCGCTTCACTGAGCGCAGGAACTTCTCCCAATGGCTGCAAGCAAACTAAAAATTGAGAATATCTTTATGAATGATTCCAAAACAGAGTTCACCCACATATACCTATCCACAAAGCATGAAACTAAAGAAAATGACGATCCACCCCGTGGCGGCTAACCATGGAGGAAAAGTAAAATCCTGGGCTCACTGCTTTGCAGTACTGATGACATTGCTGCACGCTGCATCATGGGGAACATAGCTTCCCAGTCTTTCTGGAAGCTATGGATTCGTGGGTCAAAGATGCCCTTGGTAAAAAGACTGCGTTTATACAATGCAACCTGCGTATCCCTGACGATGTATAACTGTAACAGCGGGGCAGCTTCAAAGGCAGCTCTAGACAAACGTGACGCCTGCCACCGCAAACACCTATGCACCATCACTGGAAACCGATGGCCAGAGAGCATAATTTCCAACGATGCACTATACAAGATGTTTAATACGTCGCCGCTGTCTGTAAAAGTCGCCGAGCAAAGATGGTCCATGTTTGGCCACGTGCTAATGATGCCGGTAGACACACCAGCACAGAGAGCCTGGGAGTTCGCCCTACTCGGAGCCAGCAAATACAGAGCCAGGAGAGGACGTCATTGCATAAATCTGCTAAGCATACTACGAGGTGACATCAGGAAAGCAGGATTAGGTACACTCAAGTCACGAATGGACCTGAGGAAGCTAATGATTTTGGCTGAGGACAAGACACAGTGGGCAAAAGCGAAGAAGGACTGATTGCAGCTGTAGGATGGTTCTACTACTACAGCCGCAGAATAGAGTAATCATACATACTGAACGCAGTGTTGAATATCTTGGTGTTTACCTTTTATAACTTATAATGCGCGGGACGTTGATTATTAATTAATTTGTTCCCGGTTGACTATGTGTCTTAAATACGCCAGATATTTGTGTTTGTTTCTCAGCTTATGCTCGCCTGAGCGTTTGCAATTTTCTTGGTATGTTATTGAGCTGGTAGCTTGGAATTTTAAAAGGGGAAACATCAAGCTGTTTTAAATTTTTATATTAATCGTTTGACTGTCATACAGGGGCGCCGGAAGCAAATGTGATGAGCAGGGGCAGGTTCCACAAAAAGGGCACACCAGATGGCATTGTCTGAAGGAAGATATGAAATTAGTGTCCAGCATCTCATAGAAGGGTGTTCGGGGATACCCACTCATCTAACGACCACAAGAAAAAAACATTGAAAGGTGCAGTCTCTAAAAATCGATTTCTTATGATTATGTGTAATGTTAGAGCAATGTTAGGCGAAGAAGTTATGTATTCCTTGTCAAGTGAACCTATTCCCAAGTCATATTGTGAGCGAGTTGACGGATGAGTTGTTTTGCCAGATGCACACATTGAGTATGGCGTGCATTCGTGCATGTGTCTGCACGGTGGACCTATGCAGTTTGCCTTGAAAATATTTGATGGAACCTTAGATCCTAATTATATTTGCTAAATTGTGGCCCAATACTTTCAGGGGGATTCAGAGGAAAAGTGGTTTTGTTAAGTAATTTAAATTATTATTTCGCAGCCTCTTACTTGGGTGTCGGAGGGAGCGTTGGCACAGGATATTAAGAAGAGGTTTAAAAATGGCGTGGCGAGAATGGTAGCGAGGGGTGTAGAGGCCTTATACTTGTAAAAAGAGGACAGTGTTAAAAAAATCCAAGAGGATGATGTTTATTACTTAGAGTTGTGGGAGATATAGAAAATGGTTTCTAGGTGCATCTAGTTTTTACATTATTCAGAGGCAGGCACCAGATCCCCCCGACCCCCCTTCTGTATGGTCGGTGTGTGTGTGCGTGCGTGCGTGCGCGTGCGTGCGTGCGTGCGTGCGTGCGTGCGTGCGTGCGTGCGTGCGTGCGTGCGTGCGTGCGTGCGTGCGTGCGTGCGTGCGTGCGTGCGTGCGTGCGTGCGTGCGTGCGTGCGTGCGTGCGTGTGGGCGACAACAAATCTTAGACTCATTCCTCAAATACCCCCACCGTTGGTATTAATTCTACTATCCCTTCTTATAGTGTTTTCCCAATGCTGCACGCAGCCGCCCATCATCGCACATATTCTATTCTACCCACTAATTATAACGGAGCGTGGACCAGTATCACGTCAAAATTCAAATAGCCTATGACTATGTATCTTACCTTTGCTATAAAGATACATGAAACGCTTACAGATATAAAAGAAATAGTCAACATGTAACTGCCACTAAATAAATAGTGTTTGCATTGGTGATTTGAATCATCGCTAAGGCCTACTATAATGCGATTTCTATGGCTATCATTAGTCTACGCGACGTAAAAATGGATGTATCCAGACTAGAAGCACTCCCGCATTACTTTATGGACTTGTCTTAATGCCAACAAACAAGCTTTAATACAACTGCTTAATCTGCTCTGAATAATCAAAAAATCTTTTTTCAAAGTCCTAAAGTAAAATTTACTCATTTTTCCCATGACAATGGGTAAAGGGCACATATGCCTCCGCTGCTCCCCCACCCGCCCCCCCCCCACCTCCTGACGTCACATATTTATTGTTTATTTATACACATGACTGATATAACCGTTTGTTCTCTAACTATTCCATGTTTAGTTTTCTTTGAGTCAGTATATTTTTGGGTATTATGGATTTCCAGACGATCCATTGATCGTGCTACTAAAAAAAAGGAAAAAAAAGTAGTAGTAGTAGTAGTAGTAGTAGTAGTAGTAGTAGTAGTAGTAGTAGTAGTAGTAGTAGTAGTAGTAGTCAATATTGTCAACGCACTGGCTCAGAATCTTCAATAATTGAAAAAATTCAAAAATTTAAGATATTTTGGTTTATCTTACTGCCTGAGATTTGTCATTTTGTTTGAGGAAAGCCATATGGCATTAATGTTAACCCTTTACTGGTTCAATTTGTTCAGTAGAATCCAAATATTCGCTTACTTATTTAAAGTACATTTGCAGGCACAGACAAGGTCATTCCCGAGAATATGCCACTGGTAAATTTTCAAAAATACTCCAAACCCCGCCGGCAAATGGACATTGCCCAAGATCACTAAATTGATGGTTAATGTTGAATGATTGAGATGGATATTATGGATAGCTATTTGAGTTTTGCTTTTACCAAGATGCCACGTAGATTCGGATTTTTCTTAAACGCAATTACTGGACGCTTGTTAAAGGGTTGTTTCGGTTTCTCCTGTAGATTTTGATACTCATCTTTCAAGATTTTGGAAATTTCAACGTTTTTCCGATTATAGGTCAGAATGAATGGAATTTTGTCACGTTGATCAGATAAGCCTGGGTCCGAGTTTATTCCCCTTGGCCACTGTGGTTCGAGTTCTTTAATCCAAAACGATTCTCGAAGTTTTCTTTGTTTATCAGTTTCTTCTGCCGTATCTGAAAGGGGTGGCTGTTCAATCGGCATAATTTCACGAAGGACTAAATGGTCAGGAAGATTAAAATGTTCGGAAACATGTGTGTCGTCCTCTAGCCTAATATCTGAGAGGTGTCGAGTTGCCCGCCATCTTAATGGACATTTGGTTTCGCCGACATACTGTTTTTGGTACAATTTGCATGAAATTAGATAAATAACATTTTCAGAGTCACAATCTAGATTAGACTGAAGTTGGAACTTGCTTTTGTTCTGAAAGCTCGTGAAAGTATTCTGGTTTGGGAGATATTCATCTAACTTGCACCTTTTCTTTCCACATTTGCGAGATTCGCCTACACCTATAATAGGACGATTGTGAGAAATTTTGGTAAGCTGACGATTTGAGGCATTATCTGGAATGGTTTCCAAGCCGTCTAATGTTTCAGATTTGATTTTGTGCAAGAATCGTGAGGAGTAACCTTGTGGTTTGAGGGCTTTGAATAGGGTAGAGCACGCTTCTTCAAAGTTTTTCCTATCACTCGAATTCCTGTGAAAACGGATTATTTGTGATTTTACTATTCCTTTAAAAGTATGCGGTGGATGGAAAGATTTTTTGTGTATTAGCTGATGCGAATCGGTTGGTTTGAAATACACTTTGTAGTCTAAGTAGCCAGTTGTTTCATACTTTAGACCTTTATATACAGTTACATCCAGGAAATCTACAGACATCTCGTTAATGGTTGCTTTTAATTCGATATTCGGATCGTGACTGTTCAGAATTTCGAAGAATTCATCAAACTCTGCCTTTGTGTGTTGCCAAATCATGAAAATGTCATCACGGGACCAGCGATAAATGAGGGGCTGCTTTGGACACTTTTCTAACGCTTCCTCCTCCCACTCTGCTACGTAAATATTGGCAAGACATGGGCTAAAGCGCTTGCCAATCGCGCAGCCGCAAATTTGTTAGTAAATTTCGCCATCGAATTCAAAATCATTGCCTCTAATAGGGCTATTACTTCTCTGTCTGGCCTGTTGGTGTCTGGGTAGTTCACGAATGCTTTACGGATAGAATTTATACCCTTCTCGATGTCAATGTTTGTATACATAGCATCGATGTCAAGCGTGACCAGGAATGAATTTGGAGGTATCCAGGTCTCAGAGACCTGGGATAAGAAGTCTTCTGTGTTTTTCAAGAAGCTGGGGTGTCTATTTGCTATTGGCTGTAGATGGTAATCGATGTATTCACTGATTCTGTAGGATTCTGAGCCACAATCAGAGATTATAGGTCGCCCGGGCGGTGACATTGGGTCCAACCACGAATCTACGGGTTTATGAATTTTTGGCAAAAGATAGAGTCCGTGGTTTTGACTCAAGCTTAGCAAAGAGATACTTATGTTGCTTTTCGGTGATCTTCTTGCTATCGAGCAATTTTTTAAGAATCTCATTAAATTTGGTGCAATTATTTTGCCAAACTGGTTTGCTTAGTTTCTGGTAATGCTTTGGGTTACTAAGTTGTCGTTGTGCTTCACGTTTATAGTTATCTTTAAGCAGTATTACAGTCGCCGACCCTTTATCTGCAGGTTTGATGACAATTTCACTGTCTTTAGACAATTCAATTAAGGCCTGGCGTTCCTCATAGAGTAAATTTGGTTGATCATTAGGGAATGCAGAAAAGAGTTCTATGCTTTCACCGATCGCTGGGTCCAGGAGTTTTACGTTTGGTGCCCAGCCAGTTTGTTCAATGAATGGTGGAATGTTACTATTAGAGTTACGAAAGAAGTCTGCTAACTTAATACGGTGACTAAATTCAGATGTTTCCATACAGCCATTATCTAAAAGAGCATCCAAACCTGTTTTAGGTTTTGGTGTTGGGACAAATGTAGTAGTAGTAGTAGAGTAGTAGTAGTAGTAGTAGTAGTAGTAGTAGTAGTAGTAGTAGTAGTAGTAGTAGTAGTAGTAGTAGTAGTAGTAGTAGTAGTGGTAGTACTAGTAGTAGTAGTAGTAGCAGCAGCAACAGCAGCAGCAGCAGCAGCAGTAGTAGTATTAGTGGTAGTAGTAGTAGTAGTAGTAGTAGTAGTAGTAGTAGTAGTAGTAGTAGTAGTAGTAGTAGCATAGTGATAGTGGTGGTGGTAGCTGTAGTAGTAGTAGTAGTAGTAGTAGTAGTAGTAGTAGTAGTAGTAGTAGTAGTAGTAGTAGTAGTAGTAGTAGTAGTAGTAGTAGTAGTAGTAGTAGTACTAGTAGTAGTAGTAGTAGTAGTAGTAGTAAAATTATTATTACCGATATTGCTCAGTGCTCCGAGATTCAGTGACGCCACCTTGTTGGTTTGGGTTCCATCGAACTTTATGAAATTAGGTCGAATGCTTTCGTCCACACACGGGACGTTCTTTCCCGAATCTATCAGCCATACATTACAAACACCCAGATGCGAGGATAGTGATGTCACGCCTACTTTGTAATCCAATGTTGATAATGGAGGTAGCTTAAGCAGGATATTAAACGTGGTCGTATAACCGACTGGTGTATGATCTGTGCTCGGAACAATATCCACTTGCATGGTCGGCGTGATACCCAACTGTTAATATCAGTAAAACGATACATCAATGTATTAGTGTACGTGCACTAACTGTTATATTATTATTATTATTATTATTATTATTATTATTATTATTATTATTACTGCACATTGTCTTGACTCAAAAGCCAACAGCCTAATGTGAATAAACATTCATTCATTCATTCATTCATTCATTCATTCATTCATTCATTCATTCATTCATTCATTCATTCATTCATTCATTCATTCAATCATTATGTTTGGCAATTGCTAAAAATATTTTAACCCCCTAAACGATGAATTCGTAGATTCTCAATTTCAAACTAACTACAAATAATCTAACGAATGTTTTGAAGCTTATTTGGCAGGAAGTCATATGCCGGTCAAATTAGTTTCGAAATAACAGAATATGTATTAGCCCTTTAATGCCGAATCCGGCCATAACCAGCCTCAAACAGTGCTCATTTTGCTCAAACAGTGCTCATTTTGCTCAAACAGTGCTCATTTTGCTCAAACAGTGCTCATTTTGCTCAAACACTGCTCATTTTGCTCAAACACTTCTCATTTTGCTCAAACAGCGCTCATTTTGCTCAAACACCGCTCATTTTGCTCAAACACCGCTCATTTTGCTCAAACACTGCTCATTTTGCTCAAACACTGCTCATTTTGCTCAAACACTGATCATTTTGCTCAAACACTGATCATTTTGCTCAAACACTGATCATTTTGCTCAAACACTGATCATTTTGCTCAAACAGTGCTCATTTTGCTCAAACACTGATCATTTCTGGCCATTCCAGTGGTAAATCCTCAAAAATAGTCTTCTCATGGCCTGCCAAAGGACATTCAATAAGGAAATATTTCGATTTTCTTGACCAAATCTAGACATTAAAGAGTTAAATCCGAAATGAGTTTGGTGTTTGGAGCATTCGGCATCAAAGAGTTAAAGTTAAAGCTTCAATCAAGAAATCATCGACGCATCTCAATATAAACTCACATATGCAGGTACGCTAGTGACTTCAGCTGTTGAATAATTTGTAACTAGTTTCACTGGGTGATATTGCAGCATATGACAGCAACAACGCCCAATCAAATTATTTTCAAAAAATTCAACATCATGATTATTATATAGGAAATACATACAATTCGTACAAGAACTCTTAGTCCGTCATGCATTAAACGTTCGTCACGAACTTATCTACGTCATTCAGGGTGTCATTGATTGTGACGTAATCTTATACGTCACCTAGTTGATTATGACGTTATATGAGTAATGGATAAACTGAAAAGCCCCATTGCCTTACGGATTGAAGGTGTTACAAAAGTGCTATTAACTATTTGAACACAAAAGGCCAAAAACCTCAGATCCTTAACATTTACATAATTGTTTTGTTGATTATTTTGAAAGTAAATAGAATGGGAGCTGTTATGTCCTATGTAACATGATCCTGTCTGTTAATACAAGAGCAACGGATCATATAAAATTAGTTTCAAATTATTTTACAGTTTACTTGTATAGTTATTTTGAAATTGTGATTCTGGGACTCAGCGTACAAGTGGTTAATGGTTCCCGACTTCAGAACACGGCTTACTGGTCTGGTACTGAGCCAATACCGGGTTGATAACACGGCTTACTGGTCTGGTACTGAGCCAATACCTGGTTGATAACATGGCTTATTGGTCTGCTACTGAGCCAATACCTGGTTGATAACATGGCTTACTGGTCTGCTACTGAGCCAATACGGGGCTGATAACATGGCTTACTCGTCTGGTAGTGGAGCAATGCTTGGTTGATAAGACAGCGTACTCGTTCAGTATTCGACCAATACCGGGTTGATAGCATGGCTTACTGGCCCGGTACTGGTGCAGTACCCACCCAGTAAGCCATGTTATCAAGTATGGTCTTCATTAAAATGAATAATCAATGTAACTCTCTACAAATAAACTCTTACTTTATTGTAATCTGCTGGCGTATCTCGGAGCGCAAACACATCTAGTTGTCCAACATACAGCTCCAAGTCTGAGTAGACAACCCCAGCGGACACCCACATCGCTGTCCCATTCTCCAACACGGCGTGATCTTCCACAGCGAATACCACGCTTAGTATCAGCTTATTCTCGGTTAGGTTTGTCTGGTCAAGGCCCACAGAAGAGAGAGCTCCTATATTTAGCTCTGCTCGATGTGGTTTGTCGGACAATGCCCTGTGCGTGTGTGTGTGAGAGTCAAAACAATGCAGTTTAATACATAGAAACAGACAAGGACATGTATTATGATTTACGTATATGCGTGCACAATGTGATATGGTCTGATAGTAAATGACGATATTTCCCATAGCGCCATAGCGATAGTCTGTGCCCGTGCATACTTCGATATGCGCAATAGAGAGGGCCAATCTTCCCCTCAGTTACCCGAAGTGATAATCAATGGATGTTTTCAATTTTAGGTATGGCCCGTCCATCCCTAGCTAAGCTCCACACAACACCTCGCTGATGGGATAGATCGATTCCTGAGCTTCCTGACTATCAGTTTCCAGAAAGGTATACAGATAAGTTGTTGAATATTTTGAAACTAATTTGTCTGGGTGCCGTTGCTACCTATGGCAAATTAGTTTCAAAATATTCAACAGCATGATTTTTAAATAGTAACGACATACAATTCGTACAACTACGCATAGTCCGTCACCGATTAAGCGTTCGTGGCGTACTTATCGACGTCATTCATGACGCCATCGAATATGACGTCATCTTACACGTCACGTAGTTGATTATGACATCATATGATTGATGGATGAACTGGAAAGCTCAGTTGCTTCACTTTATAGTTGATGTCACAATCCAAATGACGTAACTCCGTCACGAAGCTGTATGAATTGTATACATAGATTTCGATATATTGGCCTGATGGCGCATGCGCATACCCTCACTATTCCGTAAATCGCAATTGCGCATGACCGGGTATTCACTGATTGGCTGGCCCAGACGATCAGCTGCATATATACCCTTCAAAAATGACTAAATTACTAAACAGACACAAATTTCCATATTTTTATCGGAAATAAAATTGTATTGGGTATATTAATCTGGCACTTTATATTGGACTACGTCATAGGTTTAGTAACAAACAAAATATTATTTTGGAGACTGCATCCGGTGAGAAAATACTGAACTCTGAAATGCCGCTTTTGAGTGGGCCATGAGCGGTCTAGCAAGTATATACTAAATCTATGTGGCTCAGTGTCCACTAAAGGCCATTTTAATAGCCATAACGTAGGCGTCATTAATCGCTGTCGCATTGAGCGAAGCAGTTTGTCAAGGAATCGCCGCGTAAACGCGTACGTTATTATATGTATGTGAAGTCAAAGGTAAAAAAGTGAATTTCTTCCAGTTTTAGGCCAGGTTACGTTTCATACGAGATATTGGGAGTTTTGTAATAATATCGCGTGGCCTTTTAAATCAAGCGCGAAGAAAACGCCATAGCGGGCCTTTATTCACAGGGGCATGCACGCTCAAAAACGCTGGGCGAAAACGCCTGCTAGTGGAAATTAGCCAATTGAAAACCATTTTGCAAGCGACTCCACTGACGCTAATTCCCGGCGATTTCGCGTTCTAGTGGAAATCGAGCATGATTGTCTACGTTTGGTGAATTTACAATTTACTAAACATTCTCTTGAATATTTTGAAACTAAATTGTCATACGCAGAAAACAGTCCAATTATTTTCAAAGTATTTAAGAGCTTCCCTGTAGCGTTACCTTGGAATTGTAATTCTGCGAATTCAGTTAGATTGATTCCAACGCGCTTTTAAAAGTTGACGCAGCTTAGCTAGAGATTGACGGACGTCCCTAGAAATGAAACCCTCTGTAGTCTATTCCATTGGTGCATTGTGCATTAGTAATTACTGATTGCATCAACAGTGAAATAATCCAGCAACATAAACTTAAGTCACCTTTCCAGAGTATCCATTCATGATTTGACGTCATATGACGTCATACTCACCTAAGCGGCGTGTAGGATGACGTCAGAATGAGGCCCGTCTTTCGCTCTTAATAGTCCGATACGTTGTCCAAATTGTATGTCTCTGGCATTTAATAAACACGCTGTTGAATATGTTGAAACTAATTTGACTGGGCGCTGTTGCTGCCATTGATTGTCGGTGAGTTCAGAAATTGATCGATCCCAACACGAGCTAGGTGTGTGTGGATCTTAGCTAGAGATGGGCGGGGCATAGCTAAGCATAGAAAGGAATATATATATATATATATATATATATATATATATATATATATATATATATATATATATATATATATATATATATATATATATATATATATTGCAGCAGCTACTGCAACGGAAGCATCCGACTTGTGGCTAGCACTTACGTTGTGGTGTAGGTGAACTGATCGTTAAGCATGTCTTTATTTAAACATGGAAGATTCCGACCAACAAAGACGATCTCCGCACGACAGATCGTGAACACCGGAAGTGAGTCATTGTCTGGCATTATGAACTCAATCACCATTGGTTGATACGTGTTGCCAGGCGTGGTCGTTATCTCTAGCAACATCTCAGTGCTGCCACCTATCGGCACGTACGCGGGCATGTGATTGAACCGGACGTCCATGTCTGGTCTAGAAGAGTTTGCCTACAAAAACATAGGAAATGGTGCTAAATACCACATAGTCAAATGGTGCACAGTCTTTCGTGGTTGAGCACTTGGCATTTAATAATGTACACATAGTGACATTAAAATTACTACAGAGACGAATATCATGTCTGCTTAACCTGCATCTCCACCGAGCTGTGCACTAACACCGGGATCAATATGCCCCTTTTTAGCACATATACTACTAGATATTAACACTGCTTAAACTGATCGGCTCGCCCAAGCAACGTCTACTGGAGATGCATCGCTGGCATATATTGCCATTGTCTGTATCCCTGTAGAGTTAAAGTTCAGCAAGCCGCATCGAACCTCATCAGAAGAAGGCTGTTTTCTCAGCCTTTACAAGTGCTCGAATACCAGAATGCACTACAATCATTCAAAGATAAAATGTAATATTATCTGGATTATTTGTATTTTATTACGAATCTCGCCGGATGTAACACAATTAAATCATAAAACATACTTTCTTTTATTTCTTCTAATAAACCGCAATCATTAGTGCTCTGCATTTGCTACCTTGGTTAAATTCTCCTTATTAAAGATTTAAAAAAATAAACAAAAATAACTTCTTTCTTGATGGGCCTCGTGCACTATGAAACTGATTCAGACGAATTAGCCAAAACATAATCGTAGACATTATTAACAAACTCTGTCCGATGAGGCCAGAAATTCTACTTTCAAGAATAGTGAGGTTCCTTTCTAATGCTTTTGCCTTGGAAGATGAAACAAGTGGTGTTTTATTTGAATTGATACGTTTATGGTAAATGCTAAGCTGATGGTTAATTACTTGTTTACTTGCGTCGAGGAAAATTTGCATCTACTTTTATCTACTATATTGTTCACACATTAGATATGCATACGCACGTATGAGCCCGTGTGTGCGTGCGTGCGCGTGCGCGTGTGTGCGTGCGTGCAAGCGAGCGAGCGAGCATATGTGCGTGCGTGCGTGCGTGCGTGTGTGCGTCCCTACATCATGGGTAATGGTGTCATCAATGTCCGACTAACTTGCCAATTAACTTTGGCCGTTTTATAACACGCTTATATTGAAACCATATCCTCAAGGTCAAATAACAATTTGAATGCACATTAAAACACCACTTATTGTAAGCGTAATTGCTGGCATACACAGGAAGGAAATTGACGTGTCCAAAATAGCTTGTTAACGGAGAACGAAGTGAGATAACCAACCGACTTCTAAAGTTTAAGCGTTGGATGGAACACATATCGCATATGCAAACTGAATCTGTCATTGAGCAGTATCGTCATCCGTTACCACACAACCCATGGGAAGCAGATATTAGCCAGAATCGGAAAGACTATTGAACTGGAGCATAGTATGTGGACTATTAAATGATATAAACGCTTGGATGTTGGATAAAGTGACCATAATGCGTGTGACATTGTTGACTATTGTATCACTCATAGTTTGCGGTGTAACAGTGTATATGACCAATGTAAATATGATATACACTTTGTCCTACCCCCCTGACATTTGTAATTAAGTCAAGCATAAGGTTTTTCCTTGAAAATAGTTCAAACTGGCTTTTTACTCATTCTCTATACCTTTGTATGAACGCAAACGTCTACCCGTACAAAGGTAGCATCTGGTATCCTCGTTCCAAAATACTAGTGATATAATTAGGTAAAAAGCGGTAAGTGCAGATTAATCAAGTATATGCATATATATATATATATATATATATATATATATATATATATATATATATATATATACGTATAATTACAGTACTGCCTTCTGCTTCGCGATACATGGGTATACAGGCAGTAAGTACAATTACTGCTTTCTGCCTCTGTATCACATAGTAGACAGTGGCATACTGTTTTAATTCCACCCACCCCCCTCATTTCTCTGCACATGCATGAAGTAACTCTTCGTAATTCATATTTCAGAAAGTGTCCATACTGCCGCATTGACTCATTTTGTCCCAAAATGTCACTTACTGCCCTTTGCCCTAGCAGGACGGAAGAGAGGGGTGTGAAGAAAACTAATTGCGGTTTAAAGGGGTTCGTACTCATTCAGCATTAGTCAACCACGAATATAACAAAATGTTACTGGCTTGCGTTGCATGTTGCTTTTCATTACCGGATACTGGTCTTCTAATATAATGACGCATAATAGGGACTATATCCGGTCACGTTCCCATTGTCTAAGATAGTACATACTAGGAATATTCAGTAATATCCATTTCAAGGACAAGAGATTATTTTTTGAAAATTTGACTACAGGCCTGGCTGGCTCGACATCATAACCGGTCATTCCAGTGGTAAATCTTCAAAAATATTCTTCTGTTGACCTGCGAATGGACATTCAATAAGTAAATATTTTAATTTTCTTGACCAAATTTAGGCATTAAAGGGAAAATAACCTACCATGCTTTCGTCAGTAATCGTGAACGCTGCGTTAGATACCCACAGTTGATCTACACTAAACCTCATTCCTAAAGTCACAATCTTCTCAGTTCCCGGAATGTTCAAGGATATGTTCAATGGCAAGAGGATGACTTCAAACTGCACTAAATTTTCCTTCTCATCTTCAACGTCACTTCTCCTACCAAGGTGCATGATCCTACCAAGATTTAGAACAGCCCGATCCATCACCGTGGAGCTGTCGCGTGATGTGTATTCGGCGGTTACTTCCGGGATGCAGGCGACGTTTGCACCTGTATACACCAGACGCATCTGCAATAATAATAATAATAATAATAATAATAATAATAATAATAATAATAATAATAATAATAATAATAACAATAATAAATTACAAAATTTTATCAAATATTTGCGCAGTACTCGTGTAAGCGTCATCATATGTTCCCTATTATTCTCAGAATGTAGGTCTTCTATGCCATGGAAATCCGTATTGGGCATGACAACAATGGATTTAAATACATCAGGGGAGATAAGTGTGTATAGTATTACGTCTCTTGATTTACACACCAAGGAGTAGTGGTTTGGAGAACTTTATCAATAACACGCGTGACCTACAATCATCAACAGCCACTCATCCAACTCCAACAGTCCGTCCTCATATCGTTGCCCAAAACATAATATCCATGCCACGGAGATGTGTGCACGTAATATCAGTAAATGTTTTCGTACAGAGCTACGGAGAAATAACTTAAGCCATAGATCTGCTTCCCTTGAACCCGACATGTCACATTTTAAAACTCATCTACATTTGAGCAAATATTATGTTGACGATGTTAAAACTAAGCTGACTGTCAAATTAGAGTCAAGCTATTCAACAGCTTACCTGTAGGCAAATAGCTACCGTGTACTTGAAGTTCGGGAAATTCGTGTTCAATGGGTTACGCCAAACATGTAATATCGTACGTAATGATCGTATATGGTGTTTACTAGAGATGCTTTTGATATGTTTGTGATCTTTTATTACCTTGCAGATGTGAAATAGTGGTGTTGGCCCTTCAAACGGCGCCTGGGCGTCCAACACGTAATCAGCATCTGTGTTTGCTGGCACACTCATGTCCACACGCAGAGCGGTAGGGAAGCCGAGTGGTGCATCGTAACCAGTCACCGCTGTCACGCTGAACGTAGGTTTCTGAGTCTGTATGGAGACATTGTACATTGTCGTTATGGACATGGTATACCAGAAATATCTATCTCTTTGCAGTGCAAGAAATATTCTGTGGTTGACATTTGAGAAGCTGTTACAGTATAGTGTTACAATATATTTTAGACTAATAATTGACAAAATTTATTACATTATGCATGTTTGGTTGCTTTCTGGATTGGGGTAACACGATTTAATGTAAGTGTATGCTGCACGCTAAAGAATGGTGTGATAGTTGTCTCCTTAAACGTATTCATCTACTTTGTGTGCAAACATGCATGTGTAACAAATATAGCCGCTACCAGGATGTTCTACCGTTGTGTTTATGCATTGGCTAGCGGGTGCGTCCTGGCAGGTGGATGGTGGATGAATGGATGAGTCCACTTTTAGCTATGCCCGCCAATCTCTAGCTAAGATCCGCCCGTGCATTGCGAATTTTGGGATAAATTTATATATACTTTGATTCCTGAATTCCGAGAATTCCGATTTCATGGTAACTATGCAGCTAAGCAGTTAATATTTAGATACTTAAGTGACTGGCGGGGGGTGATGGGGGGGGGTGCGGGGGTGCGGGGGTGCGGGGGGGGGGGGGGGTTGATGCTACCTATGGCAGCAACATCGTCCAGTCAAATTAGGTTCAACATATTCAACATAATGTTTATTAAATGGTAAAGAGATAGAATTCGTACAACTGACGAATAATTCAACGTTTATGATGGACTTAATTACGTCATTCATTACGCATTTTGGTTATGACGCCAGTTCACATGCGACGTAATTGACTATGACGGCATTAGTTGAGCGGCCGAGGATGATTAGACGAGGCTAAATGCTACGGTGTGTAGATGGTCACAATCTTGAACCGTAATTGAAGTTGCCAGAAATTGTTACACGTTGTGTAAATGGTGATGCAGACTATATACATATCTCTAGCTATGCTCTGCCAATTTCTAGCTAAGCTCCGCCCACATGTTATGCGTGTAGGAATCGTTTTGAAACTTTGAAACATAAATTCTCAGAATCCGAATTTCAACGTTGCTATACAGATAACCGGCTAGACATTTTGAAACTAATTAGATTTGGGATTGTTACTGCCTATATCAGCAACAGATAATCAACAGGATATTTATTTACTTGTTAATTCACAAATTACATGCATTTCGTACACTTAAGTGTCAATCGTTTAGATATTCGTAACGGAGACTGATACGCTATCTTGAGTGTGACGTCAATAATTTAGTGACGTAATTGATTATGACGACACATACTTGAGTGGCAGTTCCGATCCCTCCATTGTTTTAGTGGGGACTGTTATGCCTAATATATGTCTGTGGGATTAACAACACATATTTGGTGCGATGAGCTGAGTTGATAAGGGATGGGCTTGGTGGAAGATGGTATGTCTGACTTTGGCTTCGAGTAGAAGATTCCGCATACACTGAACGTGCGTGCCGTGTATGTTGTTGAATCGTGGCGGGGATGGTGCTAGAATATTCCGGCTTCTGGACGATGACTGTATGCTACACTGCATTGGTGTACATGGACGTCTAGTGGCGAGCTATTAATCCTAATGTTTCCAGTGGATGGATTCGATCTGTCACCCATGTAAATGACGTCATATTTACATCACATATAGGCTGACGTCACAATCAAAATGCAAATTGAATGACGTATCAAGAGCTCCGCCATAGACGTTTGAATATTCAGTCGAGTATCCGTATTGTATGTTTTTACTACTTTATCAACATTCTGCTGAATATATTGAACCATGGATAGCAACACAGTACCTAGACGAATTACCTTCCAAATATTCAACAGCTTACCTTGAGAATGGGATCTGGGAATTCAGGATTCAAAACTACATTATATATAACCTGTAGTGTAAATTGTGACCACACTCCTTGTCCACACGCCATCCTATAATACGGAACACACACTATAAGATCTAATCCGGCAAAATCAGGACAACTGCTATTTTTACACATATTCACGTAGAGGCAACCATTTCTCACTATGCCCCGCCTAGTTCTAGCTAATATCCGTCCAGGCTTTATATCGATCTCAAAACGCGTACAGCGTTGACGGGATTTAGCTAGAAATGGACGGGCATGGCTAAAAAATTTTACCAAAATGTGAATATGGGTAGACTCGCGTTTGTCCTGATTTTGCCGGATTGGACCTTATACTGTGCGTAGTGTACCATACTGTGGCGTGTGACTAAGGGACGTGGCTAAAGTTTACACTGTGGTGAAACCGCGATGATAACTGATGTTCATTGAATGTGATTGGAGCAGTGCTAAAACACGCGGTGCATACAGCGCGAAGGGAATAGCCGCTCTCCGCTAGGGACGTGAACAATGATTACTATACTAAACAGATAATTATAATGAAATCACTTCACCTTTCCAGAGTATCCATCTATGAATCTGACGCCATTTGCCGTCATAATCAGCTAAACGGTGTGTAGGATGACGTTATAATCATTACGTCGTAAATGATTCTATATGGCCGGTCTTTAACTCTTAATATTCCGACACGTTGTACGAATTGTATGTCTCTACTATTTAATAAATATGCTGTTGAATATTTTGAAGCTAATTTGACAGCGCCCAGTCAAATTAATTCCAAAATATTCAATAGCTTAATTACCTGTATAGTTTTCTGGAAATTGATAGTCGGAAAGTTCAGAGATCGGTCAACCACGTCACGAGCGAGGTGTGGGTGGAGCTTAGTTATTGATGGACGGGGCATAGCTAAAATGGAAAGGTCCATTGCTTTAATTATATATCATAGTATGAACTCTCAGTCTTACCATATGTTGCGCTTCTGTGGGGGCTAACACTGTCACAGGGAGTGTACCAGCCCATATAAGGTCTGGGCCAATCTCCATAGCAGCAGCCACCGAGACCTCTTGATTGACAAGTGTGTCGTCATTTTCTAGTTTCACAACAAAGTCGAGAGATACAGTATGATCAGCGGACAAACCACTCAATGTGCGAGCGTCTGGAGAAAACAACAATTATCATGTGATATTGGAAGGCAACAGATCGTGATTCCTGAGGATAAGGCGTTCGAGAAATCCCCACCATCATGTGGTACGCAAACTAATGAGCAGGTACGACAGACAGTCACTAAGAGTATTCTTAACAATGGTGATTGCAATTGACCGTTCCAGTTTATCCATCCATTATAGGATATCATAATCAACTAGTTGACGTGTATGATGACGCCATAATCAATGGCGTTATGGATGACGTGGATAAGTACGTCACGAACGCATAATTGAAGACGGACTAAGCGGTCTTGTACCAATTGCATGTCTACTATTTAATAAACCTTCTGTTGAGTATTTTGAAACTAATTTGACTGGGCACTGTTGACGCAATAGGCAACGACAGCACTTAGTCAAATTATTTTCAAAATAATGAACAACTTACCTGTATAGGTTTCTGGAAATTGATAGCCATCGATCGATCTCAACACAGGCGAATCGTGGGTGGAGCTTAACTGGGGATGCGTGGGGCATAGCTAAAACTGAAAGGTAAATTCTGTGCTCACTATAAGATGGATATATAAGACATTGGCATTGTGCTACATGTTGTTAAAATCGTATGCGATCAAAATGATTAGACAATAATTCTAAAGAACTGCGTTACTAAGTACTCATCTACCGCCAAAGAGGCGAAGGTTGGCGCAACAAACTCCGCTAAGACCTTATAAATCTAACTTTCTGTCGCGCCGTGCTAACGACGACTGGTTGATTTATATAGTGGCATCTGCCATTTTCAGGCAGATTTAGCTGGCACAGCGCAAGAGAAGTTCGACGTATAAATCGGGCCCACGACGTAATCGCGCTATTTATGCTTATAAGCCGCGTGCCCGACGATTTTTATTCAGTCAATCTCGTCACAACTCGTTATTTATTTACATTAAACATGTGGCTTATATAAGAAAATAATTGTGGCTTGGACCCAGCCATTGTATCCTCCTTTCCTTCTTGGTTGAATAATATCTTTTGCGAATATGTATATTCGTGATAGTATATAATACTACCCAAGACGTTGAATGACCAGTAAATTATATCCATTCATTTGGCAGAGAAAACGTAAGATGGTATTTGACTATATGTACGTTTATCCTCTTGCTGATTATTCATTTGTTTGATTGATAATGTGCGTGTCTACATAGCCCAGCAGGCGGATGACGTTGTTTCAACGTTGAATACCCGTTGAAATCACGTCATGGCGTGATTTAAACGTGGATTCAACGTTGAAACAACGTCATGTGGCTGCTGGGCGGTCTCTCTATGTTAAACAGCTTGCGAGATTTCTCTTAAGCTATATTCAACTGGGATTAGCTTATAAAAGACATGGAAGAAGACTCCCTTACAGACGAGTATGTATACGCTATGCATATCTAGATATTACATGACAAAACTATCTGGTATTATATTTGATTATTTAAACTATTTGTATTGACGTATGTTACACATGTTCTATATACATGCCTGAATTAAGAACACTTGGAATTTTTAGTCTTCCATGCCAATTGCCTGCCTCGCCCGTATTCCGGAACAGTATTTGTTCAGTATCCGACAGACAAGCAATATGCTGACCAACACCTGTCACACCTATGTCACAGACGGACATAATGTCCGAAGTGTTGAATGGCGTGAAAATGTCCACTGAGAGGTCCATTGCATCATATGGCGTCTGGATAGCGAGGCTGAAGACGGATGAAGATCCAGCAGCCATACTTGTAGGCCCATTGAAATTAATAACAGGGTCCATGCTTGCTTTCTGCTCAATAATAATAATAATAATAATAATAATAATAATAATAATAATAATAATAATAATAATAATAATAATAATAACAATAATAATAATAACAATAAAAAAAAAAATAATAATAATAATAATAATAATAATAATAACAATAACAATAATAATAATAACAATAATAATAATAATAATAATAATAATAATAATAATAATAATAATAATAATAATAATAATAATAATAATAATAATAATAATAATAATAATAATAATAACACACGCATTCGTATGGTCAGACTGTTACACATATACCAGCAGCTCCCACGATGCTCATGACGGCATCCTACACACGTAGTAGATTATGACGTCATATGACGGATGGATAAACTGGAAGGGTCCATCGTGGAAAGTCATGCTTAATATTTGCACACAGACTTTCGGATGAAACGACCGTAGTGCACCATCCAGTGATAGCGAATGCATATCTCTGATGCACCGGTAAGATGTTATCTCTGCAAGAATTTTCATTACTATAATCTCGTCTATGTGTAGGTAAAGCATGCGCCCATGCATATTAACACATATCAATTCCTTGCTGTTACAAATCTGATAATTCTGGCACTTGAATCAAGCATACTTCCTTCAAGGTATCGCGGCAATATACATTTAACAAATTGCCTGGGTAGTTGTTGCAGCATTAGGCAAGAGCAGATTTCATACATATTAATTTCAACATATTCAGCAGACTAGTCCATAATTCACGAAGAAAGTGTTGTAGCTTGACTATATAGACTTGGCCGAGGAAAAGAGCATAATTAGAGACCATAATTAAACCATCTTGTCGCCATTTTCAATATTCAAACCATGCTCTATATAATTTCTTCTAACTTTACTATGATTATTCATTTCCCTTTCATACTAGCTCTAGCATAATTGGTGCTTTAGGACGGCCTGTAGCCGAGGATCTCCTTACACGTAGTTTCTCTGTTACACCCCCCCCCCCCCCACTATTCCTGGAGGTAAATATGGACCTTCAGTTAGCTGGGCAAATGTTCTACTTTTATCCATATATTCCTGAAAACAATCTGCACGACAATGCATATCCTCTTGCTGATTTCATTGGTTGAATTAAAACTAAAATTCAAATTATTTAATATAGTGAGCTAGACAAAGCACTCCAAGTTATCTGTTGACGATCTGGTATGTAACACCCACTCATGAATACCTAAGTGCAGTGTGACTCTATGTCTCATATCTAGGAGCAATGTTTGATAAATATGTTCAATATGAAGATGTGACATGATAACCGGATGTGAGCAGAACTTTCGGACTGGTACAAGGGTGTTGATTTTCCGAGTCCATGTCAAAATCCACTTAATTTTAAGAATGTATATTAAAGTATCTTTCTTGCTTATCTTTTATAATAAGTACCTAAATGTTTATTAATTCATGCATCTATCAATTCACCTTTCCAGAGTACCCACCCATCATATGACGTCATAATGAACTGCGTGATGTGTACAATGACATCATAATTAATGACGTCATGAATGACGTCGATAAGTACGTCACGAACGCATATTTGAAGACGGTATTTGCGTTGTTGTACAAATTGTTTGCTTTTACTATTTAATAAATATACTGTTGAATATTTTGAAACTAATTTTTCAGAAATTTCAGAATGTAATTCATCTTGCGTGTGTGACATTATTGATTAAGAGAAATACGTTTCACATGTGGTTTCTTTGCAAAACAAATTAAAATCCTTCCTTACCCATGCGTCCAAAACAGACAAAAAGGATATCTGCCCAATCCAAATCTCTGACAGCTGGTTATACTCGGCCCCGGCACTGACCCAGTATTCAGTGCTGTTTTGGGGCGTGGTCAACATGATGACGTCATAGTAGATATAGATTTTGCTTTGCTCTGGATCCAGTACATCGGTGGCGCTGTTTGTTACGTTACCAAAGTCTATTATGGCGTGGTCATACTGAAACAGATAAACAATCACATCTGTCTATAATGGGTGCCTATGTTTAGGCACATACGTGGGTTGTCATTTAAGAGCTGGTCGTAAGAATTCGTATAGACCTAAAACCCAGCGAATATTTGAAAAATCGGAAATAACCGACCATTTGTCTTTAGTGACAACTGTTTGATCGTAGACCACATTAACTGTGCATATTCACAGCATAATGCTTGAAAATAAAATTGGTGCAATTGTATACATTTAGAGGCTTAAGTTGTGGGCCTAGATGTAATGAAACGTAATACGTCTTAGCCATCGGGAGTGATAACATCCAGTCAAATTGGTTTCAAAATGTATAGCTATATTGAAATTGGGATTCTGAGAAATCAGGATTCAAAGCATAGGCTATAAGTTGATTTCAACACGCTAAAAAGCTCTCGGTGGCTTATCTAGAAATGGACGGGGCATAGCTAGAAATGGATCCCTCCATTGCATGCGCTAAGAAGATGTGACCAAGACGATTATGCTCAGGGATACACTTTTTACTAACACATACTGATCGTTATTTCATACTATCGACGTATATGCACTAACACAGACATTTATTGTAGGGCCAAATATCAGAGCAAATACATAGCCATATCCCGCCTTCTGGGCGAACACATTGATGAGGTAATTTTAAACAGGCACTCTTGCCAGCCTTAAAAACTAAACTGTTAAATAAAGAAATGTATGTTGCAATTCCTTTTATTTGCTAGCATTTTTCAAGTTTATTTTTGGTTAATACAACATTTAACCAGATAAAACAACGATATTATTACTATTCTTATTATTAGAAGCGCACCAAATAAGCTTACTTGACAGGGTTCTGAACACCTGCTAGCAGTCGACAACTATAGTAGGCCTACGAACTGAAAAAGATTAGTTATTAGCATTGTGCCTAAGTGCGAGATGAGTCGCTATCGACGAGTTATTGTATTGCTATCAACTATAATCTCTTCAGGTCAATGTGATATTATGCTGCTAAACATTAAAAATGTAATGAATGAAATAAATATATTATGTCATAGTTAATCGCGTATTTGCGCTGGTATTTCCTCCGCTAGTCAATATCTGTGTCTATATGGTCCCTTGACCGTGCTTCGCACTAGGGAAAATACTGAGACTGATATAGTATACCGGGCAAATTACTCGTGCGATTATGCGACTAAGCGTGTAATAACATCTATTTATACCAATTAAACTTACATTTTGTGTCCCATCACTTGCTTCCATTACTGGTGTGATAGCTGTACTGGTGTATGCCAGGTTAGTCCCAATACCACCCACCTGGACATTGCACATCTTCATTACAATCGTACCATTGTCTGGTGTAAACAACTCCACAAGTATATCTGTGGATCCTGTAGGAAAGTGGATCTCTAAGACGAACGATACTTTACTAGCTATATTCAGCTCGGCCACGTCTAGGTACGGGTCTGTTTTGCTGAGAGAGAACGTCACAGTATCAGGTATAACGACCACGGCCTGTGAAATGTTAATCATAGTGTTCATACTAATTAATTTGGTGCAATAAACTTGAACCTGAGCTATCATTTTCGGCCATGGCCAAACGAATAATAGCTCCGTGCAAAATCTAAACTTTGTATATTTATATACACTATGGGGAATCTACTAATTTAATTAAACACCTTTTTACTTTCAGTACACACATCTGCACACCAAGTCTGGGGTCATATACGAAAGTATTTGTATTTGAAGTAATTTAAATATATTTATCAGATATTTGAATACATATGTATCTGAAGAAGTATTTAAGGAAAACGTATTTTTATTTGTATAAATTTAAATACGTTGTTAATGTATTTTAGTATTTTTTAAAACTTTTCAAAATACATCTTTCCATTTCTGACAAATTCTTACATTCATGTGTACTTACATGATATACTCTGCTGAGTATTTTTAAATTAATTGGACTGGGTGGTGGTGCTGCCTTAAGATGTGCCCTCGCAAACGCAAACGAGCAACGATAGACATAAATTAAGGTATATATTTACCCTCTTTCCCCTTGAATGAGGTTCATTCCAAGCCTTATTCTCCATATTTACACGACCATCTTTGAAGAAAGGATCTCCAATCGAGGCATATCCACTGTTCATTGGGGGATGGAATTCCCTGTTTCCATCAAACCACCCACTTCTAAACTGATTTTGGCCGCTTATCAATGAAATTGCTAACGTAAATACAGAGTGAGTTGAACTAAATCTCTCAAATGCACCACCTGTAGCAGACATCACCGGATTACTTGCTGAGACTAACAAAGTCCGAATGTCACCGGGAGACAGTAGCGAGTCCTGACTGAAACGAATATCTCCACTTGATTGGTTAATAGTGAATGCCGAGTCATCGTTTCCCATGATTATAGTATATATGATTCTTGTGCAGGGACACCTATCCGAGTCGTGCTGCTGAGAACATTGGGAAGTATCGTCGTCTGTTGCCGTAACCGTAAATATCGGTACATCCTCATCTGGCCATGGTACTTGTACTTGAATTGCTTGTCTATTTTCCAGGAACAGTGGACGGTGCGTGTTTACTGCATGATAAACAAAAATAAGTAAGAGTGTAATTTACAACAATATGTACATTCCTCCTGTTATCTGGTTTGTACAATTAGGTTCTTTCTCATGTAGTGTGACTCATAGTAAAATCAGGACCCGTCATGAGACTACATGTATTGTAAAGCCAACAATGGTGGTTGATTAAGGGGGAAAATGATTTTTAACCGCATCCACCATTTCAAAATAGCACTCGGGTACCCGGATCCAAAGGCGTAGGATTCG